>BMAV01028225.1:252210-281614 GCA_019973955.1 Trichonephila inaurata madagascariensis
TCTCCTGGGTTATTATCGTTAATCACGTTACTAGTATTATTTTCTTTTCTGATTCAGAATGTACTATTCTCATTAAATTAATCAACTATTTTTCTATTTTGACATTCATTCTAATATTATGTCTCCTATTTTAACATATGTTACATACTAAAAAGTTCAAATTTTGTCTTAACGTAATAAAATCATCATCACCACCATCACCATCAATGCATACTGAATGTTGGCATTTGAGGATGTAAAAGAAAAACAGAGACAATTTATAAATATTTCGTACATACACCAAGTGACCAGAGAAGATTAACATTCCCGGGAGAATATTGATACTTTTGCTAGATATCGGTCTTTCACAGTTACATGAATATACAATACTAAGGAGAGCCTAATTTATGTTAAGGTAACATTTATTCACATTAGTTCTAAAATATGCTTGAATAAATGTGTTTAATGTCAAATAGAAGTTTAAGAGATATTTCATTCACTACTTAAAGAATATACTTAAAGAGGTAATTAGCTATTTTTAAATTCTTAGAACTTTAAACGGGAGTAAAAGTACGAACTCTAAATTATTTTCTACTCTTTCTCAGCTGCAACATAATTACATATTTATGCAGAATTTTTCTTGATTATGTTTCATTATAAAAGAATTTCAGAATTTTTTTTTATATATTCTCTATAACTTTTTTTTATTCTGGTTATTTTAAAAGTTATAGCAGATAACTGTATTTCTGTGATATATCCTGATGTAAACACATGCACTGTGAACAAATAGAGAAAAAATAATTTTTACTCTAAGGAAGTATTTTTTACCTATGCATTTATAATGCTTAATTAGCTTTGAATAATGAAAAAACTAAGAGAGCTGATGACTTATAGTGTTCTGCTGTTCTGTATCTTGAGTACTTAAGTACGAAGATAAGATAAAATAGATTGAATTAACGTAGCTACTGTTAGCACTGATTAGACTTGATAGGCGAGTCCTTTCTGTATCCATGGAACTAAAATATTTGAGCATGGTATATGTATGTCCCTTACATACTACAGTGCATTGTCATACCATCAGTCAACATTCATTCCTTATAGTACAGACATCAATTTTTTTTTGTTTAAATGTATTACTTTAAACATTATACAGTTTTATTTTAACTGAATAATAATATACACTCTGTGCCTGTGAAAACGCAACGGCAGGAAGATGTTCGTAGAAAAGTGATAAAAATATGCAGATAGAGAAACAACATTAAAAAATAACTGAAGTTTACTTCAACATGATGCAACAATGCAGTGAGGAACAACACCAAGTAATTAGTAAGCTGTAGATCCATCGTTAGGGCCAATATAAGCAGTAGCATGTCATGAAGTTAGTATATGAATTTAAGGTGCAAGAACCAAACTACAGCTTAACTGCGCCAGCAACATATCATGGAACAGAGTTAAAGGATATGTTTATTAGCCCTGAAAAATGACTGACACTTTTCTCTGACACATTTACCGTAATTCATTCTCTGAGCAGAGCAGTGGCAACTCCTGCCAATTCAATTTGCCAGGTGAATGATTACGGGAAGCCACTGGCCAGAGAAGTAAATGTGTACCTTGCAGGGTTTGTTAGCTTACGAGTTATTCGTACTGTGCAGGAGTTAGCTTGCTCATTAATAATACTGAATACACTTTCAAAGAAGATAGTGCTACTAGCAGTCGTCCGTCATCTACAGGTTACTGGACCGTCTTAGTGTCACCAATACAGACCAGCGTTGACAGGCTATCGTAGACGGTGACACCTCAAACCATATTGTCGAGATGTTGTGCAAGAATTAAGGGTTCAATAATTATGGTTGGATTGGACCTATCAAAACATTGATGTCATTCTCATACACAGTAATTGCGATTGAAGAATCAAAATCTTAACTTGTAGTAAAAGATGGTTGTTTGTTATTTAGTCGTGCAATTAGGTCTAACTTGGCAGTATTGCAAGCAGAAACGTCCCCAATTTTGGGTAAAAAGAATTTTTAAGGGCATCGTAAATAAGAGTCTCTGGTGACCGTTTGGAGAATACCGATTCTGGTTGATTGGTCGCATCCCTTACGTCTTCCACGTGCCACAACAATTTGAAGAAAGTGAACCTCCATTAGCTGTAGTGTAGCATACTTACTTCGAAACATTTTTTGAGGCTATAAACAACTCCACTAACTGTTTTTCTTTACAAAAAGAATGGCGCAATTATTGTGGAATCTGCTGGTTCTTCCCCCTAAAGGTGGCCTATGTAGATCCCCAAACACTTAGATAACATAATGATACACATCTATTCTGTGATGGGCATCTTTTCTAATAGCTCCTTCTTGGTGCCGCATTTTCCCTGTAAGGCAGTTCAAGCAATATATCTGCAAGAATATTTACAAATTGCTGTTGTACAAGTTTAATTTCATTAATTCTTACTAAAAATAAAACAGAGAAATCAGTGCTACATTTGATCGCAAGAAAATTCTTAATTTCTATAATTATGTATTACAAATTCTTATAAATGTATATTAATCAAAAATAAGTTTAATCTTTTAAGAAAATTGTTTAGTTGTTTCTATATTTACTGAAGGTCTTAAAAGTTGATAATTAAACTGCAAAAAATTTATTCTGTAAAGCTGCTATATTTTTAAGAAAAATTTCTAGCTATAAGTTTAAAAAAATTAGAATCATTCATACAACGTAACACCTGTGTAATTTCGTCGATCGCAATTGCTTATTATGACTAAATATTTTCTTATGAATTTTGTCCTGTTAACAAAAACATCTCTCTCCATTGCAATTAATTCTCTAAAAAAATTCATTTACATGCATCTTGTTAGATACATTTATTCTTTAATTAGAATTAATTAATTAATTTGCTTTTTTAATACGCGTGATACGAGTATATTTGATTAAATTGATAATTGTTTAACAGTTTATGTAAATAAATGATTAGCTTTCAAAATGTTCCAAACTTAGAAAAAATTATATTGCATTTTTAACTATTTGCTGTATACGTTCCATAATTCAAATATTTTTTAATTAAAAGAAATGTTAACACATTCCCCAAAATAGAGCAACATAGGTTGCCAATAAACAGGGTGTGTTCATGGTTTGATTTCACTCAAAATCTTATCTTGCAGTAATGTTGAAAAAGGTTGAATCTGTCAATGTTTAAATTCTTCACATTGATTCGATGTGGAACATGAGACTGAAATGCAAAGTCATAAATTCACCTTATCACTTGATCGTTGTTAAAACTTACCAAGCTCAGGCTTTTAAAGTTTAACATAAATGAAATAATCCTCATCGTGACATTTTCATGATCATAATATAAAGCTTTGAAAAAACGTTTTACATCAGCGTTTCTCAAACTTTCAATATTTGTGACCCAATTTTCAATTATAATTTTCATCGCGACCCCTCTTCCATACAATTAAAATATATTGAATACAATAATAATGTACTTTGACGCTAAAACTACCATTCGCGACCTTAATTATAAATTGTACAATTTATCTCATGAAATGTATTAAATTTTGTAAATCTTACTTTAAAGTAATAGATATTTTAAGTAAGTTGATTTTAATTAATAGAACAGTATTATATTATTTTTTCTTTCTAATTTTTAAAATAGAACAGATTGCAATAGACATACAACGCGTATTTATATAATGTTAGTATATATATATATATTGTTTTGCTTTCTTTCTGTAAATTAATAAATTTTTAAGATGTTTTTTTTACTTTCGACTTTTTGTTATAATTGAGGTCTTCACGTAGGGTATGATGCCCCTCTAGGGGGCACGCCCCACAGTTTCAGAATCACTGCTTTACATAAAATTCGAATATGTTACTAACCCTTATGTTTAAATTACTATTTTTGATGCTATTTATGCACTCTATTAAAAACTTATATTCAAACACAAGATTTAAAAAGTTCACAATCAACTTAAATAGAAGTTAAAACTACCAAATTGCTTTCAAGCTAAAGTATTTCGGAATTCAGTTTTACGAAATAAGCCGCTTATTCAGAATACTGATCAAATATCAGGGAATTATATTCCAGCCTCATTTTATTTTAAATTATTTCAGAATAGAACTTTTGATGATGATCGATTGCCCTTCTTCACTTTTTTAAAAAATCCTATTTTGCAGAGACAAAATAGGGTTTTTTTTATTTATTTTAACGCTAAGTTAAACATATATAAAATACTAAAGGAATTTTAGAAAGTGATAGCGTGTTTTGAATTGGATTTAAATCTAAGCAGATTTTAATGTTCTATTTGAAAAATCAAGATAGATAAAAATCTAACGAGTATTCAATAATTTTTACTCTGCTTTATATAAATTTTAATGTAGTATATTATGATGTCTAATTTTCATCGAATTTTAAACAATGGAATTTTCTTTCATGGACCAAAATGAATAATTCAAAAAACATAAAAATAATTAATTTCGATATTATTCTAAAAAGTTTTTAAGACTATTTCTCATAGTTATAAGGAAGCTTTTCCACAAATAAATGCAGGTTTCCCTCGCATAGCATGGTTAACTCGCACTATGCTATATCGAAACTGTGTTATACGATACTATTTTATTAATTTATTAAAACTATTATTTTAGTTACTTATTAAATTAATTATATATGCATGTGTAGATATTATATATATGAAGACAATGTGCTCCGTATTATATCGAAATCAAGTTTTAAGGAGTAAATTTTTATGATAGCCGAAATTTTTCCAATAAATTATACAAGTGAAACAATAAGTTATGTAACTTTAAGATTTTAAGCAAAAACAAAAATACGAAATGCAGAAATTAAAAATAGAACAAAAATGTATTAAAAATAATTATTGTTATAAAATGAATAGAAATGTCTTCTTAGGATCACAAAACTTATTTTTATCATCATTCTCATCAGAAATTACAGGTAATATAATTTTTTTTTACTCACACACAAATTTGGTTGAAACTCCACTTCATTAGTTATTTCTCCATCATTAGATTTTACAATTCTTTTTCTAAAAGGAGCTAAAGAACTTATTAATTATGTTTTAAATTTTCCACTACGTACTACTAAAAGATCCTTTTCAACAAAATAATTTTCTAATTTTTCTTAGATAAAGGTATTCCTTTTTGTAGATCAAATAAATTTAAATAAATATGTTATATAAAATTGTTATATAAAAATAGTGTAGCATTAAATTTAAGTTTTGTGCTGTGTAATACCAAATCTGTATTATAATAATCGCAAATTTTGTACAGTGTAAAATTGAAACCATGTCTTACAAGGATTGTATTATATGAAAGACGTTTGTATCTACATTTACGAAAGAAATTTTACTGAAATAAGAACTTAAATGCATGCAGCTTATTCGTTTTTGTTCACTGTGATCCTATTTACAACATTTATATTTATATTGTTACATACTTTTACGTCAAAAATTCACATATATTTCACGTTTCATCAATTGGTATGTTTAATAATAAAAATAACATTTTTCTCTTTCCTACATTTTTTTATCACTCAGTGTTTCAGAATCCATTTGGGATATTTTAGAGCTAAATTACATGGTTCTTTTGAACTCCTTTTTTATGTAAAAAAAATATCTAAATATTTCTTATAGAGAAAAATATGAAATATATATATATATAATAACAATATAAATACTCCCCTTTTTTCGAAATTCGAAGTTTTTAAACAATTAAATGTAAATTAATTGAATTTTAAAAAGCTTAAATATCCATGAATAAGAAAAATACAAAACAATAACTAGGAAAAAAAATCATTTCTCGCACATAAAATTCTATTGGAGCAATACTATGCATAATTCTATTAAAAAATAATTAAAACTGCGTAGTAGTGGCAGCACTTTACAGAGTAAATCGTCATATTTTTTATACATTTTCGAATGCAGACACATAGACGTCTCTTAATCTCCTTTTAGTGATTTAAAAGACCTATTTTTGACAGCTGCAGGCGTCAATAAGATTAAGAATGATGTGTTATGGGCTTCTGTTGTAGTTAATAAGAGGATTTGTCCAGCAGATGGTGCAGACGTTGCATCAAAAACATTTGTCCACAGATGACCCAACTTGGAGTATTAGCCCTTAAATCCCAGATAAGCATTGCAAAAGTTGTTTGAAATACACACATATGAAGATGCAATAAACATAGGACTCGCGGTCATTGGGCAAAAAGATTTATACGTAGGCGAAGATATTAGTCTTTCTATAAAAATAATCTTATGACAGATAAGGAAAGTACATAATTTCTTAAATATTCTTCTTTTTTAAAAAAAATTTTTGATGCATGAATGATCTGCGCTGAAGGTGACCCTTATTGTAGATCAGGGAGCATTAACCTTTTTTTTAACTCTGGCGTGCCAAACCAATCTACCAATACTATTCAGCGTGCCACGTAGTAGATCATTTTTGAAACAATTCGATTCCCGTGATAATGCACGCAGAGTTAGAGAACTGAAGTCAAATATATAGATTTACAGTTTTATAATATATTAGTTTTACTTTATTTAAAGATATTTCTTAACATAAAAATAAACAGCATAAAATATAATTATTTATTCAGCAAAGATTTAAAAAAAATAAAAATTGTAAAAATATTATTCATTTTTTAAACATATTTATTAAAATAAGAAATAGACAACATAAAATATAAGCATTTACATTCATTATAGTTAAATAAAAAGGTTAATAAAAATTTTATATAATGAGAACCACCACTCTAATTTCATATCGCAGAATTAGAGATATAATTTGTGTGACTCAATTTGACACGATTCTGAGCATTCAGTTGTTCAACGATTTCTTTGCGGTCTCGAAAACTTCTCCATATGAACTAAAAATATTTTTTACTTAGATATGTAGAACCAAAAACAGAAAGCAGAGTACACACACATGCAATTTTCTCTCTTCAAACAATTAAATTTCTTTAACAATGACATTCAATAATTTACCAAATAGCTGTAAATTTATTTTTAGATATCTTTCAGTTTTTTTCGTAATTTTGTAAATGTCCATAATTCTAGAGGTGCTTGTTAAATAAAGAAATTTATCAACTTCCATCTATTCGAAAAGTGACAAATTTGTAGAGTAGTACAGAGTGCCACTGAGAACTGTACCACGTGCCATAGGTTGCGACCCCTGTTGTAGATGAAACACAGTTAAAGAAAAATGTGAACAGTCCAAGATTACAAAAAGAATATTTAAATTGAAGTTTTTCACATAAAAGAGAAGTACATAAAGTTTCAAGATTTCTTGAATGTATAGTTGCTGTTATATTACACACAAGCATCCATTTCCTGGTAATAAAACATTACTTGACTCTCTTAGAGTAATTATCCAGCACTTGTATTATTATTCTCATCTAAGAAGAAGATAGTTTCTTATCCCAAACTACTTCAGTTTGTAATAACGAACATATATTATTATTAACAAATGAAATAATCATGATGTGAATTTAAGGAAGTTTCACTCTTTTAAGAACTAATTAAACATTGCTCATCGGAGGTATGAATCTACTTTTATGTGATTAAATAATATGATTCTATGTGTATACATTTAAAATTTCCCAAAAGAGTGAGGTAAATTCTATAAAATTTTGTTAGGGTATCGAGAACATTTCATGATAAATCATCAATAAAAATATCATTATATTAATCAAAATGTATCTTTTTTTTCAAGAGAATACACAATAGCTTTTAAAATAGCGATTATGCCTGATAACGGAAAGTACAAATATATACTTGGTTTCCTAAACTTGTGTCTTAAAAATAAGTGCTTCTATTTTAAATGTAAATTAAGTACTTATTCTTTCAGCTCATTTCTAGGTATTCAGATTTTTTTTTTGCAAAAAAAAAAATGTACTTTATGGGACATTTCTTAGTCAAATCTAGCTATGAGAAATAAGCATATTACTCACAACTCGACCTTTGAAGTGAAAAGAAAGCTTTTATTTTCACATAAAAACAAATTTGTTTATTCTTAAATCTATTTTTATAAATTATTTTTTCCATTTCTTCCTTTTGTTTTTCTGTTTACCCAAATTGCTGTTTAGGTTTCTTTTCGCAAGTTGCCCAGTCTTCTTTTGCGGAAATGAAGCGATTCGATGAGACAATTCTTCGTTTACTTCATTTCCCGTTCATTTAATCTATTCTTTGTTGTTCAAGCACATTATCTTATTTTATATTTAACTTTGTTAAAAGTTTTCATTGTTTTTTTCGTTGTTATTTCGTAGCTCTTAATCCTCCGCTTTAGTTTATAGCAAAGCTATTTTATAGTAATTTTGATCCCACATGATTCCAAGTAATGCATTTAATTTTTTTGAAATTTTCCTGGCGTTGATAACAATTTCCTATAAACAATATGCTTACAATTACCAATCAGAACTCCCTTGACGCATAAAATACATTTAAAAAGTGCATTCCTACAATTATTTGAAGTAATCGTGGAATAAACGTGTATTATTTCTAACTACACAGTGAAAATATTTAAATACGAAACTGAAGAGACTGAAATATTGTTTCGTGTAAAGGATATTGCAAAACAAAACAAAACAAAAAAACACACCTTATATTCAACAAAATTAAGTTATATTTTATTTACAAAGGCATGCATATAAGCATGCAATTAATAAAAATCATTGAAACAAAAAGATTCAGAAGAACTTCGAAATTGAAAACAAAATTTAGCAATACTAAAATCTTTACAGATTTCCAATTTCTATTTCTGTTTTTGATCAACAGCCTTAAGAAACTCTACCCTCATTTAAAGCGAAATAGAAGTTTGCATTCCCCCGAGCTCTCTGTCATTGGGCATGTAAAATTTCTTTTCAAAAATAGCAACAAAAAAAATCATAAATCATACTTACTGATTTTTACTCACACTGCGATGTACTTACTCGTCACCAAATTCCAAAGCCAATTGATTAGAGATGATATGCATTTGTTTGACGTGTGTAGGGTTAAAGTGGCTCTAATAAAAAAAACTGGATCGGGCCTTAGGCTATTCCGATGGTATTTCAAAGTCAAGTTAGCCTCCTTTCCACGAAAAATGTGAAACCATTCTCTTTCATTTCACACCTCTTTTGAATCTCGCCAGTGCGGCTGGTGTATTCCGTATATGTTCACTCCCAGAAGAGAAATCTTTTCGTGTTAAGTGGTTTTCGTTTCGGGTTAAAAGAAACAAATTGCATGAAAATACATACTAATTTATCGAGACCGTTGTATTATTTTCTTTTAACCGATATTTCGTCTTCAGCGTTTTCACGTTAAACGTATTTCACTGTGTATTATATACTGTACTTTTTCAAACTATTTTCTTTTCTTGTCAATAATTTTTCTTATTATCTCATTATCTGACAAGTGCATATTTATTTAAGTCGCCCTATAAACTAAGACGATCATTATTAGTGATGGACCTCGCTATTTTGAACCAAAGGTCAAATGAAGAGGACGAGACCTGAACTGGCATCTCACACTTTAAATTTGATTAAACACTGTTCCGCTAACAATCTACCCTATATATATCTCTCTCTAACCTGAATGCCTAGACTTTATACAGCAGTCTTAGTTTGCATGTTCACGTTTTCTTCGGAGGAGGAAGGACCAAAGATTCGCCAAGAGGAATGTTAGTGAGAAGATCACGGATAGAGCCGTCACAAGCCTTGCACTCGCTTCATGCTTTATAAAGCTATGATAATACATACAATTAAATATTAAAATATGGGCATAAATATTGCCTGCAAAACACTTTGAAATTAACTGTATTGCCGCCGCAAATGAAATTTGGTAGATAATGCATAATGGTTTGGGGATGTTTCCATGGTTTGGCCTGGACCTTTTGGTCTTAGTACAAGAAACTCTAAAGAAGGGAATTAATCACGACATTTTGAATAAGCCCGCGCTGCATACATTGTGGCAACAATTCTTAAGGGGTACATTCCATTTTCAATAGGATCGTGCTCTTGTTCATGTTGCATAATCTGTGCAGACGTCGTTTGGTTATAATAATGTTCAGAAATGGACTAAACTGTTCAAAGATAAGACTTGAATCCCATAGAACACCCATGGGAGGAATTAGAACGTTGACTACGAGTTAGATTACGACACTTTTAAACGGCGACTACTTGCAATTCCTGCTGCAAACTTTCAAAACAAATAGGGAACCTTCCCCACAGAGTTGTAGATTGTATTGTAGTTAAAGAGATCCCAAACACCTGAAACTTTACTTATCTGTGAGAAAAGCAGAGCATACAGTTTTTCAGGTACTTTTGATCATATATTGTCTATCATTTTTATGATATGCTTTGTTTGTATGTACTTTGATTTATAGTTTCTTTTATGCAATGTTATTCACACACACGCTTATACCTTATACATATATATGCATATATATATAGAGAGAGAGATCAATATTTATCGAATAAATATTTATTTCTAGAAATATATTCTTAACTTGTTCGATCGGCCTTACTTAGTTTGCTTTTTTGAATAAAAACTCAATAAATCTAATACTTGAAGACCCAACTCAGAGGTATTGACTGAGTTTATTAAAGCTTCTAAATTTTTTTTTATCTGAAAAATATTTCAAATTTTTCCTCTAATGACAGCCAAAAGAAAGAAAAACAATTTTATCTAATCGTTAAAAGAAGTTGCAAAGCAATCGATTTTACTTCTAGAGCGCTTCATTTTACACAGTGAAAAAAGTTTCGCTTTATACTAAGTTAAGAAAAACGTATATTGATGCAATTTTATTATTTTTTGCCGTTGGAAACCCTTGCTGAAAGAACTCAGTGATCCCTTGTGCCTTCGATAATCCCAAAGATGGCGGTTTTACTTCACTCCGAGGAGCCAAACCGTCAAAACAGGTCAAGATTTATGGCGTGAAGGTAAGAATCAGCTTTCTACAGACGGCATTTACACAAAATCTAGGTAATCTTTACTTCCTTCGAATTTTTTAGCCTCACTTTTTTTAGCTACTTTTTCTTCCTTTTTTTCACACTTCGGGTAGCTACATCCCCTCATGTTTACTCAACGGAAAACATTTCTTATCCACTTCTTCAGTGGTGGTATGGAAAACGGATTTCCTTGCCACTGGCATTTAATTCAATTTTTCCGCTTTTCTAAAAAAGCTTTATTATTTATATTCAAGAAGCCGCTTAAAACAAATATAAACATATAATATTTTTTAATTGATTTGTATTCAGTTTTACTTCAAATGAATAGTTTAAATTAAAGAAAAACTACCGATATTTCATCGACTTTGACTTTTTGTTTGATATTTTCTGTAATATCTTGATATTCAGACTTTTGAGCAAAAAAGTGTTAAAATTCATTAGTTTTAATTATTATTACACATTCATGAACGTACAATCCAAATTTTTACTCATCCATGAATTTCACTTTGTTAATAATATTCACTATAAATAGAGGAACATATATATATATATATATATATATATAGGCTTATTCTCTACAAAAAAGAGATAACATCCAACAACCACATTCGAAACACACACATAGACAGTAGGAAAATCACACAATGAAGGACATATGAGTAACCGAGATTAAAAATTATAAAATGGATGCTGCAGTGTTATAAACGTTGCTGACTTAGGACAGCTAATATATAAAATAATTTATATAAAAGTGGGGTTGAACATGTTTTTGGCCAGCCAACCTTCCCCCTTTATGTAAAT
Organism: Trichonephila inaurata madagascariensis; assembly: GCA_019973955.1. NCBI lineage: Eukaryota > Metazoa > Arthropoda > Arachnida > Araneae > Nephilidae > Trichonephila > Trichonephila inaurata. Next base: position 263,930 of record BMAV01028225.1, read on the forward strand.
AACACTGAGTAAAAACCAATAGGAAATAATGGATAGGAATATCTAAATCCATTACAAGATAGAGGTAACTTATCTAAAAATTGCACTTACAAATGCAAAGCCCGCGCTAAATCTGAGTGCAATAAAAAAGTTATTGCCAGATTCTGGACCCTAATGCAAATTTTAATCATGTGAAGGGCTGAAATGTAGCTCTTAACAAAAGTATAAAAAGAATGGAAATAAAAATTAATAAGAGTTGCTGGTATATATATATATATATATATACCAGTTTTGTAACACAGAATAAATTTACGAGCAAGTAAGTTAAGATGCATCTTAAATAAAACTTAAAGAAATGAAACAAAATTTATATTTTATTGGCGAATATAGCTCTAAGTTATGAATTAGCGCAAAATTGACAATCCCTCAATCAAAATTTATCTTTCATGATATTAGTTACTTGTTTTGACACATCTCTTTCAATTTATAAGTTAACCTATTTACTAAGAATTATAACTATTTTTCTATTTTCATCCACCGATAGAAACCATTCGTTTCTTTGTTGTTGTGTTGCTGTTGCCAATATCACCTGTCTGACAGTGTCCGATCAAGACCCACGAAAATCATTGTGACAAAGGGCTTGTTACACGCATGTCATTAGCAGTAGCTTTGAGTACCATACAAGTTGCAGCACGATTTAGCTCGATTCCACACCCAATTTTGAGGGAGATCCTGGAGGTGGTCAGGGGCCTCCCACTTTTATTCCCCTTTCACCAACCTCACGAGAGGACTTGCAGCTCGATGGCTAATTAGAGTACCCGCATGCCGCAAAGACTCTATACATTTACAAACGTCCATGTCTTCTCCGAGAATCAAACCCAAGCCCAGCTTTACGGCAGTCAGCTCCAATTGTTTTACTTCAGTTGAAAATCAACCAGTCTTGATGTAAGATGTAAAAAAGAGTGTTTTCAAGTAAAGATTGAGTTACGATTGTCCAATTATTGATATCCTATAATAACAAGATAGTATTGTTAAAAAAAAGATAGGTACAATATATATAATGCCTGTATCCCCCTCTCTCTCTTTATATATATATATATCTGGGTCTTTATGAAATTTGGGAGTTAGAAATATATGTGGAAATTTAAAATTATTATTAATTTGAATTTTTAACTTTTTATGAAAAGCCAAGATACGTTTATTTATTTCTCTATCAGAAACAGAAGACTTAATAAAAGCTGTATTATTATCGAAATAATTGTTGATCAATAAATTATAATAGTATTTACATATGAATGCAAAATTTCCTGGCACTTTATCAACATAAACTATAATAAATTTATTTTGTAAATTTTTAATCTGACTTTTAATATTGTTAAAAAATATTTTATTATCTGTACCATAGTTATATTTATTAAGCTGCTTTGTAATTTTATCTTTGAATTCTGTGAATGCCTCTATAGGCATACTATATTTAATAGCTATTTTGTATATAAAATGCTCAATATCATTATATAACTGATTTTTGATAATTTTATTATTATTCGAAATCATTAATCTAAAACCAGTACCTTTATTCATAATATTTCTAAGATTATTGTCTTTTACAATATTGAGATCACCAGTAACAACATGCTTGTGATGTTGATCAATGAAATCTTTAAATTCACTACATTTACATATTAAGTTATCTTGCTTTATAGGCATATTATAGTTAAAAATTGATCTACCTATTTTTTTATTGTATTTAAAAGCTTTTTTAATAGTAATATTTTGTATTGGGAAAGATGACATGTGTTTTTTAAATATGTCAGAAAAATTAACATAATCATATGATTTATTCATATATAAAAGTGTACAGTATTCTATTTGATAATCCTTATTTACATTAACATTTATGTTATGTTTATGTTTCAAAAATTTATGAATGTCCTTAATAATGTGCAAAGCATGACAATCTTTAATTTTATTTGAAATTAGTACATCTTCTGTAATACATAATTCTGTCTTACTTAGTCCAAACATAAAAGATTTAATGTGTTTTATGTTAAAATTGTTATCAAAGCTATTACAAATATCTATAATACTATCTGAAAGGACTTTTTGGTCTCTACTTAATCTTTTAGTTCTAGCCCCTCTATTTTTTCTTTTATTAGATATTATATTAACCTTATTATTGTAGTAAAACTCTTGAGAATGTTTGATTGCATTTAGAATATTTTTTCCTTGGTATAATACATTAAGTCCATATGGATAAATTGCATTATAATATTTAATAAAGTAATTTTCCCACCATAATCTCTCTTTAATATTAGGAACAACTTTAATAATATTGAGTGATACATGATCAAAACCATGTGTACTAAAGTGTCTATTTTTAATTTATATCCATTTTTAATCTTTTGTTAAGTGCTACATTTCAGCCACTCTTTTGATTTAACTCTGTATTAGGGTATAGAATCTGGCAACAAATTGAATGTTTCTACTCAGATTTAGCGCGGGCTTTGCATTTGTTAGTGCAATTTTTAGGTAAGTTACCTCTATCTTGTAATGGATTTAGATATTTCTATCCATTATTTCCTATTGGTTTTTGCTCAGTGTTATTTACAAATAAAGGGGGAAGGTTGGCTGGCCAAAAAACATGTTCAACCCCACTTATATATAAATTAATTTTTATATACTAACTGTCCTAAGTCAGTATTGTTCATGGCACTGCAGCATCCATTTTATATTTATTATCTCGATTACTCTTTTGTCCTTCATTTTGTGATTTTCCTGCTGTCTATGTGTTTGTCGAGTTTATTGTTTGGATGTGATCTCTTGTTAGTAGAGAATTGACCTATATATATATATATATATATATATATGTACACATAAATTATCCTACAAAACTAAGAATGGAAAATTATGTGGAATAGGAAAACCAAGAAAAACAAACCAAAATGTGCACGTAAATATTTATAAAAAGTCAATTGACCAAAATGAAAAATTATTATGTTTTCTAAAGCTGTCATTGGCTTAAGGTGGCGAAGTAGTGTTACGCTTGCTTTATGAGATCTTGCTTGCTTATGGCTTGTGTTACGGATATATATGTATCTATTGATTAATTTAATTTAGTTTTTGGCTATAAATGTAGCCTACCTAAGTAAAAGAGTTTTTTCCTTAAAATTTACTTTTCATCTATTTTACATTTTAGTTTATATCTATACATATATGCTTTTTTCCTTAGATTTTTTAATTTTTAGTGTAATGGTAAAAAACCTATATATAGCAATTTTTATTCCATATCCAGCTGTTTTTAAAACTGGAATTAGCATTCGTTTTATCAGAGATTTAATTTAAGTTGATTTTTATTCACTATTTGCTTTTTATGTAAAACAGAGTATACAAACATTCACACTTTTTAAAACTCTTATTCAAGTAAAATTATGTTTCAGTCCAAAGTTCTAAGAAATATATTTTAAGAATACTTAAGCGCAATTGTCTGTAATCCTTAATACTTCCATTTAAGCAGATAGTAAAATAATGATATAATTCAAGGAGATTTTAATGTAATACAATCAATACTACAGGATTTAAATATCTATGATGACGCTGATACTTAGAAATTTAAATTTTTGGAAAAACTTGATACCTCTTACGTAACTTCAAGTTTAAAAAAATTGCTAAAGCTTTGAAAACTAAAATTTTGGCATTTAAGGAGATAGGGAAAACTGTAACAATATATTGGCTTGTAAATCTTTTAACATATTTTTCTCAAAAACAAATATTCATTGAAATTTATTTGACTGAAAAAGTAAAGTACGTATTTTAATGAAACTTAGTATACCTTTTTCTAGGCATTTACTAAAAATAACATCAATTAAAAATATAATTTTTATAATGATTTCTATCCCTTACAATACGAAAATGTGTTGAAAATTTATGTTTTACGTGAATTTTATTCCAATACCTAATAACTGGTTAAAACAGCCACTCGTTCTTTGTTCCATTTCTCTACTTGATATATTTGTAGTGCTTTTGCAATTCTCACTTTGATTTGTCTTCACTAAAATCAGCATATTTTTCATGAAATTCACTGCGGAGGGGGCAGATTAGAATTTAATTTTTCTTTTATTTGCCAAGTGTATAAACAATTCTTAACTTTAGAAAAAAAAATAAACGTCTGTGGAAGAAGAAAGAATATATTAACTATATATAAGGCATATAAGGTGTCACTTATAACTATTACGAATTCTATACTTAAATCCGGTCTTAGTTTATCACAACCAATGATAACAACTATAAATCGGGACTGTAATACTTTCTATACGAGCCCTCAATTCAAATATAATTTTTCCTGCAGTCTGTCCCGATAATCTAAGCTGTCATCTCTCTGCCATCTAGGCTGCTGGTTCTTATTTCGACTTCATACAAGAAGCTTACGAAGAAGTACTACAAAATGCAATTATTTTTATTTTTATTACCTAATAATATCTTCTTGCATATACATCGGAGAAGTAACATAGATTCTATCTCGATGAAGCAGAACTCATAGAACAAGAAAAAAATCTTAAAAAACGATAAACCAAAAATAAGAAAAATCTCCACATTTTTAAAATTTCTTTGCTCAGTACATCTGTTAATGAATTTACTGAACACATAGAAAACTTTTGCTTTATAATATTACTGTGGTCAATATATTGCAATTTTTTCTCGTTTTCGCAAAGGATTTTGGTTTAAATATTGTTTACTTTTTATATACATTTTCGGTTTAAAGAAAAAAATTTGTAAAAAAAATGCCTTTTGTTACTTTTTTTAAAAATATACATGTATAATATTCCTTAAAATGCCTAAATATGCATAAAATGAAAGGTTTTATCAGAAAACTGTTGTATTTCTTCAAAAGATAATCTTTGCGATATCAATTTTCTTAAGATGTATCTGTTATATTTATTACCTCAGTTATTTCTGCGATTTTTTTTTATTTCAGCTTTTGAATAATCCATAAATTTATTTGTGGGTGGGGAAGTAACTGTTTCAAATGGACTATTTGAGTTATAAATAAAAACTTGTGAAAGATTTATTATTGTATATAAATGAAATTTATTAAAATAAAGTAATTCACAAATATTTGATTTTAGACTGATATTCAAAATACGTTCTAATCAAAACAAATGTTTATTATAATTAGGTGATATTTTTATGGTAAATGACATCTCTTTGTATTTTTAATGAGTGATTTGGCTCTATATTTTGCAATTACTTACTATTTAATGAAATAAAAAATATTTTATACAATATAAATATCAATATAAAATGGTAAATTCTTGCTTAAATTAATTTTTTGCTCAAAGCTCCTTTTAAATTCTGCACTAAAAAGTTATAAATTTAACATGATGCACTTGTTACAAAATACACACAAAAAACTCCTTTTCCATGTATGATTTATTGAAGAAAGGTATGTATCTTTTAGTGCACCACTAATTACGAGTGAAAAGCAAAATCTCGCAAATGGATACGTAAAAATAAGAGGAGAGAAACTCAAAATCTGCAATTACTCTTTTTTTTAATGAATCTAAAACTTAAATTCTTAGAAAAAAAGCATTACATTTTTAGAAAATTACATGGTGTAGCAAATTTCATGAATAAACTAATGAATTATTCATATTTTCGATTGTAAATCTTATTGAAAATCGTTTCTTACTTCAAACGAGAGGTTATGTGAGTTTAAATAAGAAAGAACAATTTAAACTCTAGGCAGAAAAATTCGAAAATCTTAATTTTTTTACCGTTAAATCATTTTTCATCTTTCTGCAACCTTTAATTATTCCAATAAAAAAAGGTTTCCCGCAACATCTGTGTTCATTTAACACTCTAAGGAAAAATATGTGAATTATTTTCTTAGTTACTTTATATTTGTGCATTTATGTGTTCTTGAAAGTTGTTGATATATTTTTAGATTTCTAGGCATTTATTTCTCTACGCATTTTTATTTCTATCTTAATTGTCCTCATTATGTACCTAAAGAAGTATTAATATTATTTTTTCGCTTTTTTCCAATTTCTTAAAACAATTCATTGCTATGAATTTCCAAATTTGATTCTTAATTTATTTTAAATTTTGCTTAAGAACTTTAGCAATTTGAAGAGCGCATTAATTTTTTCAATCAACCATGTTATTTATGTTGAACTGCGGTACATCTAAGAATTCGTTATTTTTTTTTAGTTGAAATTTTTTATACTGCCAGTAACTGAAAGAGTTAAACAAAAATTTCACGTTTACAATTCATGTTCTTCGAAAGTTTTTATATTTTTCTCAAGTTCATGTTTAGTCAAATTGAATTTTACTCATGTTTTCATTTAAATCGTATATATAACAGAAAATAATTCAAGCTATTTAAGTTTTGTAAATCGTATCTATAAAAGAAAGTCTCATATTTTAATTTTTAAGTATAGGTTTTATTGGCCGGAGATTTGCTAATTTCATTCAAGTAATAAATCTACTTCAACAGAATTAACAAGTCTTAATAACAAGAAAACATCACTTTTAATGACTTTCATAGTTTTTATTCGGTACGAGTGATTAAAATTTAATGTATTAAAGTTGGGTTATAACATGTATCTATGCTTTCAAGCTGAATTTTAAAAAAAATTTCGTATATTAGTCCTGTAACATACAGCCCTCGTTTCTACGAAAAATCCTAATATGTACCTGTACAATGCTATTATGTTTTGAGGTCATTTGTTCGAGGTATTATCCCAGTATTTTGATAAAATCGTATAGTTCTAGAACTAAAATTCTTTAAGTTAATTAGGTATGCCATTTCTTTTAAATAAACAATATTCTGATCTATGAAGAAGTCTAATTTTTTTTTTTGCTCATATATTTCTTTTATTTTTGAAGCTTTCATTTTTAGACCCGGTGTATAACACTCACCTGTAAATTTTAATGTTATTTCTTGTGTCAAAAGTGATGGTTATATGCCAAATTTTACAGTAACATATTTATTTAATTTTCTTATCACTAGAGTTTCATATATTTGTTTTATATAAGGAAATTAAACTACACACACACAGGCGATTTTTTCCCCTAAAAACTAAAATTCCAATACATAAGCAAAAGCACATTTTTAAGATCTTAAACTTAAGTGTTAAACAAATGTGTTAAAAAAAACCGTTGAAACAATTTTAGATCCATTAATATAAAGTGATTTTTAGTAACATTTTTTAAAAAAAGTTACTAAAAAGAAAAAAAATTGAAAAAGGAAACGAATAATAATATTTTAGCATGGGAGGTATCAAAGGTTTACAAAAATTTAGAAAATATATTTGTAAATTAATTAAATGATAGTAAATATGTGCAAAATATGAGTGTATTAAATGTTTAAAATTCTGTCAAATCAAATCCTTTAAGAAGTTAATAAAAAAAAATCTACTGAAAAACACTTTTAGTTATAAGTCTTAATGTGTGATGAAACATTTATCATAGTGTGCTGAAAACAGATTCACTGATCTAGATCATTTCATCACCCATTAATAGAAGGTATTAATGATCAAGTAGCTCATGCATTGAAACAGCAAATAAATCTAATAAACTGCTTCTAGCTTCTAAGGGGCACTTAAACTTAGAATTATTATTACCTTGAAGCTAACCTAGAAATGGTTACGGATTTATATGTCTTCGGAAAATGCGTCGTCAGATAAGCGATTCAAATAAATTTATGCACCCGCGTCTATTGTGATTCTATGATAGTTTACAAATCAGAAAAAACATGTATCTTCTATTATTTAGGAAGAACTGGAAGTTTTATTAAATTTAAAGAATACTTACTGTCATATAGAATCTTAATCTACCGTGTAATTAATTCATTCATCTGTGTGAACCATTCGGTAACAGTGTAAGGAATAGAACAACAGTTTCAAAATCATGAAATTCAAATCTAGAAGAGTAATAAAATGAAATATTTTTTTAAAAAATATGATAATACAATTTTTTTTTTTACTTTTGTAATAAAGGCTAGTGTGGTGATATTAAAAAATATTTGCTTTTTATTTAATTGCAAACTTTGAAATTCCTTCAAGTTTTGTTGATATAAAATTTTAGTTTAAATGTTAGTTATTGAAAGTGTTATTTTCTTATTTATACTACTAAAACAAGCGATAAAGTGTTCTGTTACTCTCTTATTCGGTAATTTTTCTCCATTCTTGCAAACTACTGGAATGCCCTCATGTATTCAGGTTTTTTTTTATTACAACTTCACCCATCGAAACTTTTTTATTATTATTACTGTACTACGAATGGTATTTCATTTCAAACACATATAATTTTTGCTTACATTGCTTTACAACTTTGTAAACATTTAATATGGCTTAGTCTCTGATCTTTTGCTACATATCTGTAAAACGATAATATAACGATATGAAAGTAAAAAATTTAGCTTCTCGTTGAATAAATCCTGGACTTGTTTTTGGAAATAAATGACGTTAAAATACCAGCAATTTTTAAATAACTTTGTACACTAAAATTTAAAACAAATTACATAACATTATTATGCATTATATTAATTTTTATTCCTAAATCTGAATTCGTAAACCTGTCACAAATTCATTAGTTTTATATTAATTTTATTAATTTTTAGTAAAATATTTTTATTCTTTGAAAATAAAAAAAAACATGTTTGAACATCAATGTGCATGTATGCTACACTTCTCAGTTAATTAAAGAAATTATTATTTTAAACTTAATCTATTTTCCGTGAAATGTAAGTAATGCATTAAGTACTATTTTATTTAACAGAGCTCTAAGTTCTAACTAAAAAAAATATACGGAGCACAAATTCATAACACCACAAAAAGTTTTTCATCTCGAATTTTCATTTTAAAATATAAGAAAGAAACCATCACTTCTTAAGAAAGGAATTTTTATATTTAAAAGCAATACATAGCTCATGAAATGAAGTAATTGCCAAAAATGTAATAAAACGAGAAAATAGCTTTTAAGAAGTAAACAAATAGAAATGAATATCTGGTATTTAGGAAGTATAAGTTAAAAAAAAATAACTTCGAGTATATTGTGTGAAATTAAATAGCTTAAAATTTATATTTTAATAACATTTGGAATAAAGTTTTATAAAATTTGTAATTGTTTCTTTTGCAGAATATATACTAGGGAATATATATATATATATATTTTTATAGAGAAAATGAGTCACTGAAAGAGTTCTTGCCGAAAACATTACGCAAAACTTCTACGAATACATTTAAACCTTTCAAATGATGTATTAAAATTTTGCCGTAAATACAAAGCTATTTCAGGATATGTTAGACATTTGGAAGTATAATAAAAACTTATTTTGTATTATTCTCTAAATTACTATTAGAGTGAAATATTAATATGAAATTATTCACGTGTTTCTCTGAAAACAACAGTACTTTGCGTACTGACTTTTAATAGGTTTGCTTCTTTTAATTAATGCAGTACTAAAAGTAACACGAAGGCTTTTGCCAATGGACCTCTAAATTTGAATCAACGGATGAAAACACTTAAACTGGCATTCAACGCTCCAAACTTCCACACCCTACTAACATGAGAACATTGATTTATGACAGTTTTAATGAGTATCAGCCACTTTCAACGGTGGCTCTTTTGTATTAACAGAATTTAAGCAAGTATTTGATAGAAGCATTGCCGGCCCCCTGAATCTAATAGGAAATTGTATTCATGCAACAGTTTTATGGTGCAAGAGCTAATTTTGGCAGTACTACACCAAACACTCGTAAAAATACTAAAATTTTAAAGATGCATATAGAAATACGTGCACACAGCATGTAATAATTCCCTCTAGTATCCTTTTAAATAACTTTTAATTCTTTAGTTCAGGACTAACGCCTTAATTTTAATCGGAATAGAATAGTAACATTACATCAGAAACTTGCCCCGCCCGTTTCTGACCAATTGTGGCTTCTGTAAGGAAAAAGTCACGCGACCTTCACAGCCAGTATATAAAGCGAAAGTTCTCTGTGCTCTTTGTCTTTGTCATCGTCCTGTAAAACGTAGCTACTGCTTATTACTTCTGCTATGTGTGTGTGCGTTTGTTGTTAATCGTATGAATGTCTAATGGGAAAAAAATGTTTTACCAAAAACATTTCTCATCAATGCAACATCCTCCATATACACTTCCATTCTCAGCCAAATGATGAACAATCAATTAATTACAATAAATAATACCATTTGCAGTGGTGTTATATGCATACATATAAATTATTAAAACTCTAAATAAATCTACAAATCAAATTAAATATAAAAATCTAATTTTCAAAAGGAAAACAAATGGATTTTGGTATTTGTGATGGGGAGGGGGGGGGGGTTCTCATACTAAGTCAGACAAGGTTAAAATACATGAATGAAAAAAGGTGATTTGATGATGATTATAAAAACGGGACAATCTACCAAAATGTGTCGAACATTGTCCGAGACTTTGCATGAAGGACATTCAGGAACATTTTCTCCCAACAACAAATGCCTGTGTATACAAAATCTCAAACCATTTGTAGTTTTAATATGACAGTACAGTGAATAAATTCATAAATGTTTAACTCTACTGTCAAAATTGCTACGCAAAATGTTCTGGATTCTGACATTTCAATAGATATTTTTGTTACTTAGAAAAGTGTAGAGTCAGTACTTTTAATGTCACGTTTTTTACTTGTCATATGCCCATTTATTTCTTAAGGTGCCTGTTACGAAAACCAAATTTTCAGTAATTCGTCAATGTGATGAATAAGAAATAATAAAGAACATCTTAAAATGCTTGCTTGAATTACATTGAAAAGGGATGATTATTATGTTTGCAAAACAATCTCGGGGTATATTTTCTTAATATTTTTTTTTTATTTCTAATAATGGAAATATTAAGGAGTAAGTTTTTTTTTATTTAAAAAATTTTAAATGCTGGGTAATTAATTATAAATACCACCGTAGAAAGTGCACTCGATGTATCTGAATAAATATATGCGTTAAAAAGAAACAGCGAGTGAGACTATTTAATTTGGAAAGAGAACAGAACAAACCACACATTAATATTGTGCAATTTATATTAAGTATATATTCTTACAATGTACTAAAAAGGAAAAAAAAGTGCCTGCATGTATAATAATATTTTAATATACCATAGCTTAGGAAGTAAATTTTAGAAGTATATTGTAGAATTGAACCTTTATATTACAAAAAAGCAATCGGAAGTAATCATTTTCATTTTATTAAACATATTTATTCCTAAATTGGACTCGATCACGGTAGCCGAGTAGTCAAGGTTGTGACTTCAACACCGACGTTGTTTCCGCCGTGTCGTGATGCCATTATAGACCCATCATGTAGCAAGGCTTAAAGTCTCTATGTTCGTTGATTGTTCATTAACATCTCACTTCGTAACAATCCGAGGACTGTTGGTGACATCCTTCAATATTTTGGCCGCTGAACCTGAACGAGTAGAGAGGCTGTTGCAAGTTAAGTCTGTCTTGACTGAAAGTCCTCACGTTGGGGGTGGTGTAGAAGTTAGCAGAGTGGGGTGCCAGGTCAAGTGTAGCCCTCGTCACCTGACCGAGGTCCTCTTGTTGCTTTAGAACGTGACACAAATTAAAATCAAATCAAATCCTCTGAATTTTAAACAAGGGTCAAGTAATAAGAACGATATTTTAGCAGGCACCTCACTCTCCGAATTTCCACGTCACGCTACCTTGAAGACTCAGAGCCACAACTGGACAAAAAGAATGCTGTCCACAAGTTCCCCATCTTGGCAACTGAGTGACCACAGCCAATAAGAAAACTGGTAAATTAGTGTAGTGCAAATCTACCCCAAACATGTACTATAACATTTATTCCATAACTTTCCAACCTTTTTTGAACAGGGGCCCCCTTTTCTAGTGAACATTTCGATACCGCCCCCTCCCACTCCAGAGAAATAAAAGCGTATGTAATACATGGTGAAAACACGAATTAATTTTTTTTGAAAATATTCTATTACTAATAGAATATATTTTTTTATTTTAATTTTTTTCTAAAGACCCCAATTTTTTTTACTTGCAAATCTGAAATAGCTATTGCCACGAATATACAATTTTAAATACTTACAACCAACATAAGGTAACCAATATTACTTTTACTTTTTTAAGTTTACTTTTGCTTTGTCATTCAATTCCTACACTATTAGCTCGCACTATCTATATATTTATTTATTTATATATTTGTATATTTATTTATTTATCTTGGTGGAATTTTCAATCGTTAATAAAATACATTTTAAAGCGCTGAATTGAGCTGAAATTTTATATACAGGATCATTTTGGATGACAATGCAACACAATTTAATTATAATTAATTAAAATTAATTGATTAAAACTAATTATTTAAAGAATTACAAATACAGCCGCTTTGGCGACTTAGCGACCATTTTGTCAAAACTTGAAAAGATTTTTATCTCACGTGTTAAAGCATTCAGTTGGACTGAAATTAAAAGGACAATACGATACTTTAATGATATATAAAAAAACTAATTACCACTTAATGTTGTGATTCTGTCCTATGTATATACATATTTATATTAATTGTAACTATTTAATAAAAAGTAGCTAAAATAAAATTTTTCGTTGTTGATCTAAGTAGGAATTGACTTAAAAACTATTTTTTATATATTACTTGTTTTAGACTATATTTAATTAATCTCCCTATGCCCTTCCATACCATCTCAAAACTCCCTAAATTATTCTGAGTTTTTTACTGCCCCCCCCCCTGAAAGCCTCAAATGCTCACAAGGGGGCGTTATCACCCACTTTGAGAACCTATGATTTATTCAAATTGTAAGTCTATAACTGAAATCCGTCAGTGTTGAACGCCTAATAAATAATGTTACAGATACCAAAGTTTGGAAGAAAAATATTTTATTAATCAAAAATAAATATCCATAACAAAGACAATTTAAAATTTTTACTAACAATAACAGTCATTATTTTGAATTTTTAAGATTAGTCATATTCAGTCATATTTCCTTTTCAACTGGCTAGGTAGATTGTTTATTATCATTTCTACGCAGGTTTTCGGGAACAAACGTCACCTGAGTGTGTGAGTGAGTGAATATTAACATAAGCCTATTCAGCCACACGAAGGCTTTTGGCAACGGACCAAGTAATTTTGAGTGAGGGTCAAGTGACAAGGACGACACCTGAGCTGGAACCTCCCCCTCTCCCAACATCCACACCACCCTAACGGGAGTACATTTGAGCCTCGACATATTTAACGTACATCGGATCCCTCTGCATTGTGGGTCTTCAGCGGTACTCATGACACGCCAGCCACGAGTCCATTACCTTGACCACTAGTCTATCTCGGCCTGTGACAGACAAAGCAATTTTAAACCACGGTCAAGTGATGAGGACGTACAGGAATTTGTACTCCATTTTCCAAACTTCCAAACCACACCAACTGTATGGTTTTGAGCACCTACTGGTTTAACTAGCATCATTTCTGGTACTAGCGAATCCTTAGTGGCCTCTAGAGATCTAAAGTAACCGAAAAAGAACCTCATACGAGGGTCACTCTGAAATTTTTGAGATACTCTTAGGTTTTTAAGGTATCCGACTACTTGCGACATTTTTTGGCAAGAATGGAGGTATGGGGACTTTTTTTTGTGATTTTTAGATTTATTTAGTATATTTAAAGGAAAAAATCGTAAAATTGAAAAGAGAAAATTTATTATTATTAAAAGGGGAAAAAACTGGTGAAGTTGTGCAAAAATTATATAAACGGGGCCAGTTCTGCACAAAAAATTTTTAAACAAATTCTCAATTTTTAAATTTTAATGTGCTACTTTGTTATTCATGTTTGAAATGACCTTCAGGATAATAAATAATTTAATTTTTACAAAAACTAGAGCACTCTATTTTAGTGACTATATGATATTGCTTAAAAAAACAGTGATTATATTCACATAAATGACTGTAAATTTTGAAATTAAGCAGTGATTGATAAATCTGAAAGTCAAAACACTTCTATTGTTATACAAAATATTCACAAAAAAATTCAGCAAATTATTTTCAAAACTTTTTGAGCAATAGCTGTCCCCGTTTGAGATTTTCGAAAAAACACATTTTGAGCAAAATGCATTTTAAAGTTTGACATCTTGTGTAAAGTTATGGCATCTTCTTTTATTAAAACACTTGTTGTTTTTGTTCTAGTGGATGGAAAATAAAAATCTTGGTATTTTTATTAAGCTAATAAGATGGCCTATAAGATAAAACCATAAGAAAAATTTGTCAATTTTTGAAAAAAAAAATATGAGTTTAGCGTAGTTGGATATCTTAAAGTTATACTTGCAACATTTTAGGAGTGTTCAAAGTATTCTCCTCCAGCATCAATGCACTTTTGTAGATGAATTTTTCACATATTAACTATCTCAAACCATTTATTTCTTGGAATTGTTGAAAAAAAATGCATTTATAACTACATCTATCTCTTCTTTTGAATGAATACGACGTCCACGTAAGCTTTTATTTAGATTAAAAATTAACCAAAAGTCACACATAGCTAGATCCGGAGAATAAGGTGGATATTCGGTCACTTTTATTTGTTTTTGTTAAAGAAACTCAACTGTTAACCCGGGTGTATTGGAAGATGCATTATCATGGTGAAACGTTAGTCCCTTAACATTAACTTCTTGGTGAATTTCTGGAAGACATTTAGTAGTATACCAGTTTGCTGTTACTGCCTTCTCTCCTTCCAACTTGATGGCTTTGACCGATCCCATACTTCTGAAGAAAACGGAGGTCATTACTTTTTTCATTGCTCGTTTTCTTTTCTCCGTTGTTTTCGGTGGATCATCTTCAAAGACCCATACTTCGCTTTCTTGACGTATTGGAACGTCAAAAAACAGTATGTACGTTTCATCACCCATTACAATTTTAGAAATGATGCGGTGGCCACCATCATTTAGCAATTTAAGTGTTTATTTACTGATTATAACACACTCCTCTTTTTGGTGCTCAGTTAGATTATAGGGAGCCCAACTGCAAACTACTTTTTTCATATGTAATTTTTCATGAATTATTTTGTGTATGTCTGCGGATCCAATGTTGCACACACACACACACATTCCTTCTGTATTATTTGGTAGGTACACCTGTTATCATCCATTAACAGTTTTCGTATGATAGCCACATTATCTGGGATTACTGACGACTGCGGTCTTCCTGTGTTTTCTTCATCCTAAAGAGAATTGCGACCTCTGCAAAATTCTTTAACCATCTGAATACAGTATCACGACATGGAAATTCATCGCCAAATGCTAACTACAGCTGTTGAAAGCATTCCTATGGATTTAATTCAACTTTAAAATCATAGAAAATCTTAGCACGATAATGTTCTCGTGTCAACTCCATTTTCATTTCTGTCTAAAATTTATTCTACGCTTAGCAATTTGAAGTAAGTCAGTAAAAAGACGTTTACTATGCTAAAATACTCTATATTTTCAAATTCAGCTTTTATTTTGTAACTTCTCGTCTACGCATATCTCAAAAATTTCAGAGTTGCTCTCGTAAGGTATATTTTATACTGGTGCCTTTTTATTGTTTCAATTAACTATTTCTACACAGAAAAGTTTCAGATATTTATTAACAACTAAAGAAGCATGAAAGACTCATTTAGACTTTTTAGCATCTAGATACTTCTCAAGATTTTTTCTAGATTGGTAAATGGTATTACAGTAATGCATAAAAGAAAAAGAAAACTTATCTGCTTAAATATTCCTATTTCTATTCAGAAAAGTTTTGGGTACTTATTAACAACTAAAGAAGAATGAAAGACTCATTCTGTCTACTTAACATCTATGTACCTATCAAGATTTTTACTAGATTGGAAAATTGTATTGTAGTTATGCATAAAAGAAAAAGACTTATCTATTTAAATATTCCTATTTCTACACAGAAAAGTTTCGGATACTTATTAACAACTAAAGAAGAATGAAATGCTCATTCAGCCTTTTTAGCATCTATGTACCTATCAAGATTTTTACTAGATTGGAAAATGGTACTGCAGCTATGCATAAAAGAAAAAGAAGACATCTGCTTAAATATTCCTCTAAAATGAAGGAAAAGGTGAAAAGTAACATCATGTACCCTCATTTTGGGCATCAAAAATGGAGAACTAAAAATGGATCTTTGAAACGCGAGTTCAAAAGACGTTGAAATCGTTCTAAGAAGAGAAATTCGATCCTGCTACAAGTACCATGGCATTTCCATATCTGGAGCAATAAAAGTGTTGAGGGAATGGCGAAAATTATGACATTATCTGCTATAGCAGTACTTTGGAAATTTATTGGCGATATCTGCTTTGTATAATATTTTTCCAGCGGGCGGCCTTCAAAGCAGGTCATTATGTAAATCAGCAATCATCCGACAAGATTTTCACCTCAGCTTTCCAGAACATCACCAAAGAAATGTGGAAATCAGTGAAAGATGAATTCCGCCACAAATGGTAATATTTAACGATTATGCAAATTGACCCAGTCGCGTCGAATCTTAAACTTCCCTCGGCTCTCTGACTGAATAACAGAATAAAATATAATCTGATTTATTTGGAACTCCAACTATTTTATTTTAGACACAAAAGGCCCGAAAGGTGTGTCGCGTGATTTTCCATCTAAAACATTAATGCTTTCTCAAGAATACTTTTCAGATGAGAGGAAATGAAAAAAATAAGAAGAAAGTATTCGGGGAGAGAGACACGACCAGTTAAAATAATTGCCCATTTTCGCCTTCAGATGCTAAGCACGAAAGAGATGAAGAGTTAGTTGGGATCATCTAATACCTAGGTAGATTTGGAAGAGATCGTGATTTTATCGTACGATTGAAGGTTTATATTGGGAAACGGAGGGAAAAAATTGTATATCTTCTTTTAGTAAAAGAATGCTGATTCTATTGAGAACTGTAATTTATTTGATTTCAGCTCATCACTAGTTAGTTTCATTTGCACGCACATGGACGTAAATGTAAGAATATAAAGATTAGATTTATTTCAAAACTAACTTAGAAGAATGTATTTCTATAATATCGAATTTATGAATATATATATGCAATGAATAGAAGTTCTTAAATAAAATCTGTTTTCAAAAAGTATTACTTTAAAAGTTTTATAATATTAGTTAGTTTTTGTCAATTAATTGTTATTAATTTCAATTAAACATTATATTCATGTTTTAATGTTTTCTGTGTGTAGATCGTTCGTTTCATTTTAGACAATGGTACGTGTTTGAAATGAAAATAATTGTTAACTGCTAACAATATATATATATATATATATATATATATAGGAAAAAAGCTTTTCACTCAATCACTCATCGCGAATTCTCCGGAACTATTAAACCTACAGATTTGAAATTTGGCAGGCATGTATCTATATATCTTTAAGTAAAAATCCCCTTAGAACATTTTTTTTTCTTTCTTTTTTTTGCGAAAATCGAATCCCAAGGAGGTTTTAGGGGCGTTACAGTCAAAAATTCTCGTTTTAGAATTGTTAAAATTACAGATTAGAAATTTAGCAGGCATGTTTCCTTTGATTAGAGATCCGCTAAATACGGGTTTGGGGAAAGTCGTTTTCCACAGCCAAGTAAAAGGTAATATTTAGATATTTGTTTTAGATAATATTTTCTTAATGGACTGTGATGGACCTGAAAAAAAA
>BMAV01028225.1:286614-320184 GCA_019973955.1 Trichonephila inaurata madagascariensis
CTTTTGATGGAACTGTTGAGGTTCCTAAATATCTAGAGATGTTAATTGAAGTTGTGATGCTACAACTGCAAGCACTGCCCGACTCCGCGGAACTGTTCTTTCAACAGGACGGGGCTCCACAGCATTATTCTTTGGCGGTCCATCAATACCTGGATCAGGCATGCCCGCATCATTGGACGGGGAGACATGGGAGCATTTATTGGCCATCGCGTTTCCCTGACTTAACTCCAATGGATTGCTTTTTATGGAGAATAGTAAAGGATAAGGGTTGTTCCAGAAAACTCGCCACAGTACGGCAGTTTAATAATTTTATCGATGGTGCTCTTGAGGAAATTCGTTCTAACCGGAATTTATGTCGCACTGTATGGGTGAGTGTCGGGGACAGGTTGCTGAAATGCATCTGTACCAAAGTGTGGACATTTTGAGCACCCTTGGGATTAAATATGTAATTATATGCATATAATTAAACCTATAATAAAAGTATTGCTGAATATGTAACTGCATACCGCTAAATATATAATAAATGAAAAAAAATTAACAATGCTTCGATGTAATATAAATATCAAATCTGGATCAGTGTTCTTCAAAGTGTAATGTAAATCGAAGGTTTAAAAACAGATTATCTCCTTAAGATAAAAAAAAGTTTAATTACACTTAGTTGAGCTTAATGTGATATATATTTACACGAAAATATATTATATACATTACACGAACTTAATTATCCAAGACAAAGTGCACTCCAGTTTCTCCTTTTTATTTTTGCATGTTGACTAGCTTATTTATTCATAATAAATTATTTGATATTAAATGCACATTCGTTACACTGAATAGTTTTGTATATAGTAAGTGTATTATCACAATTACAATTAATAGCTATATAACACTTGATGAATAATTATCAAATACTATTATTAATTCTGTTCTAATTATCACTAAAATAATCTTTCTCATCATTGTTATTGTATTCATTTTTAATAATTATTGTTATAGCAATGCTGTAAATTCTATTTATAGAAGTATTATTAATTAGAGAACAAAAAACATTTTCTTTTTCGAACAAAAACACAAACAATACTAAAAGTTGTAAAATTTTTACAATTTCTACCTCTGTAAATCTTTTTATACAATCGGATACTAAACCAAAGAAAAACACCTAAAGCTCTTTATCATCTACAACTTTACAAGGCTACAGATTGAGAAAAAAAATAGAGAGAGAAAGTACGCCTGCAATAAATAAGTAGTAAACAATTTCAGATTCTTTCAGAAAATAAATGTTTTATTCTCTCTATCTTCAAATGCAGCCTTATCCCGCTGTGTAATGCCAGTAATTCTCTTTGCGACGCTTCCTTCTGCTGTTCTGTATTTAATAATTTATGAATTTACTGCTGCTATCAAAAATGTCCCACGTTCAGAGAATTTATCCGAAATACGTAATATCTATCGATGATAAAGCTGTGATATGGGAATCTTATGTCAGTCGGAAAGCTTCGATAAAAACATAAATAAGAGGAATCCACATAAAGGTGAAATAAGACTCATTTCGCTTTGAGATTTGATCATAAAAAATAGTGCAAGTTTCAGTTTACATGAAAACGATTTTTTGTAGGTATGTAAATCATTTCTAATACGCATATAGCGGAAAAAATGCGCATTTCGCATAAAGTGTTTACTTTTAATCCCCTATGCCCTAAACGTATAAACACGTATAAGTGTATTATACGTGAACTCAATTTTCAGCAACATATTTTCCTAAAATATTTTCTTAATAGCTTTTATATTTCCTTTTCATTGAAGGAAAAGTGCTTACATAAATCGTGACATATAGAAAAGTTTAAATTATGTTTGTAAAGAAATACTTGGTATCAATTAATACACAAGATAGAATAAAGGAATCAATACAAAACCCTTCCTCTTTATAATTCCTATAATTAACATTGAATATTATAAGATACATTCTAAGACTATGAAGTTGAGACTATGCTTATACTATACTTAAGCAATACGCTAAGGCAATCTGAAGAGATATTTTTAGATTAAAAAGTCCCATTTAAGTAATTAGATCTCGAGTACAGAGCATTACCAAGTTAAGATTTTGATCTGGATAATTTCGAAAAAGAAATACCTGACTGCTCTTAAGGTATCCGACTACGTTCGGAATCGTGATTTTAAAAGAGAGCATAAATGGATAATTTTCATGATATTTAGTATCACTCAGATTAGAATACATGCATAAAATTTTTTTAAGGACATTTATAGACAAAAAAAATTATTTAAATACCATATTTTGGCAAAAAATTAACTTAGAATAATCTTTTTTCAAAATTCTCCTTTTGTGAAAAATGCTTCTATTATAACAATATTTTGCCTGTATAAATCTCAGACCTCTTTACAGAGGCTCAACTAGAAGTTTTGAAAAATTCACATTATTTTCAGAGTTACCACCAATTGAAATAATTATTGGCGTTTTTTTCTTAAAATTTCTACCCTCTGTTGTCGTAAAATATGGATAAATCCACTTCTATGTTATATATTTCAAAAATTCTAGTTGAGCCTCTGTACAGAGGTCTGAGCTATAGACAATCAAAATATTATTATAATAGAAGCATTTTTCACAAAAGGAGAACATTTTGAAAAAGTATTATTCTAAGTCAATTTTTAGCCAAAATATTGTATTTAAATATTTTTTGTTAAAATGTCCTTATAAAACAATTTTTTACATCTATTCTAATTTAAAAGTGACACTAAATATCATGAAAATTATCCATTTATGCGCTTTTGCAAAATCCTGGCTCCGAATGTTGTCGGATACCTTAATTAAAAAAATATTTTGTTCGCTTGAAGTTCAATTAATTTCCCTTAATTTAAACTTCAGTCTGTTAGTTTGTTATTAATAAGTCAAATTAAATAAAACTATGCATGTTGTTCTATTATTTTAATCTTAAAATTGATCACATGCTGTCTATTAGACTGGGGTGTTTCTAAATATAAACCTTACAATAAAAGGATTTCGCTTTCATGTTTATAAGTTTCTCTAATCCTTCAACTCCAGTCCAGTCACATTTCAGTCACCTTCTCTACCCATTTACGTCTACACATTCTTAATATTTCGAAAAGAAAACAATTTACAATCATAATATTATACGAGGCGGAGCATGTATGCATACGTTATTCTTTATTAAAATAACCACAAGAGGGGATCTTCCAAACAAAGACTTCCTCAAAAACAAGTAATATAAAAAAAAATTAAGTCAATTTCTACTTAAATCAACAAAGAAAAATTTTATTTTAGCTATTTTTTACTAAATAGTTACAATTAATATAAATACGTATATATACATATGAGAGAATCACAACATTAAGTGGCAAATGATTTTTATTAATTATCATTAAAGTATCTTATTGTTATCCAAAACAATCGTGTATATAAAATTTCAGTTCAACTGAATGCTTTAAAACGTCAGAAAAAAAAATCTTTTCGAGTTTTGACACAAATCGCCAAAAGGGTTGCTAAGTCGCCAAAAATGATGCCAACGTGGCTGAATTTGTAATTCTTTGAATAATTAGTTTTAATCAATTAATTTTTTAATTATAATTAAATTACTGTATTGTTATCCAAAATAGTCATGTATATAAAATTTCAGCTCAATTGAGCGCTTTAAAATGTATTTTATTAACATTTGAAAATTCCCCCAAGATAAATAAATAAATATAAAGGGAGTGTGAGCTAATAGTAGGAATTGAAAAAGAAATAAAAAATTTGAATACTACAATACTCACAAGTGCCATGTTAATAAACAATTAATAGATCAGGTTTCTTCAATAATTCCCTGACGAGCACGATCTTCAGATCTCCCCCTAGAAAGCCCTTTGAACTGTGATAAGCAAGTGTCTCCTACCATTGCCAGGATCACGCTGATCTAAATTACCAACTGTAAAGTGTATTTCAGGCAATCCTGCAGGAAGATTTACTATAAGAGTCAATGCCAGCCAAGTAACAGCTTTCATTAGAAGTGGAAGAGCTGATTAATGATTTTCTTGCCCTTTAGTTGTATTAAGTGATTAAAATTTTAAATTTATATGGTATTGTCGGCGCTTTGTTTTTAAATGCCAGTACTTTACGTCAATCCATTTTCATCTCCCTCGAATAGTTATTTCTTAGTTCGTTACTTTTTTATGATAAGATGTAAAACTAACTCTTTAAATTACGTCTTTGCCCTATGCACTAAATACACATGCATTCATTTACATGTTGATTGTAAAGTTTGATATTTTAAATAGTATTGTAAAAATTTAACATAACATTTTCTCAGTCTGCAATACTTTAAAATAGTTTTTTATTAGAATTTAAATATCTTAAGGCCGTATCACACGTACATTTTCCATGCAACTTTTTCATCTAACTTCTTGCCTTATATGAGGAGGAAGGGCTTCCGTAGGCAAAACGACATGCTCTGACGTCAGCCACGTTGTATCTCCACATTGAAAAATTGCTCGCAGACTTTTCATCTTCGTAAAACGAACATCCAAAATTATTTCTTTTATTTCATTGCGCTTTTGTTGATGGGCGTAAACAGAAATGGAGCACCATTCTATTTAAAATATTATACGTCGTTAAAATATTATACGCCATATCTGATGCGTTTGACGAAATCGAAGTCGCCATCTTGTTTATGACGTAGGGTGCAGGAGAATCCCATTGACTGGAATTCCAAGCAACTTTTGTTAGGAAAAACTTTTTGAGATCACTAGCAAAAAGTTGTTCGGAAGCCGTTGCTATGGCAACTGAGGAAAAATTGTACGAATAGGACGAAAAATTGCTCGAAACGTGTACGTGTGATAAGGCCTTTAGTGCAATAATATTTCGGAAAAAATAAATGTGCACATTTTATGGCAAGTTATATAGTTTTTGGTTTTATTTTCTTTATAGAGCAACTTTTAAATATTTGCAATCTCACAGAATACATGCTCAAATTTCACTTAAGCACTTATGGGGGGATAGCATTTTATTTAGAAGTAAGTCTTTAAGTTCAAACGTTTTTTCTAATGAAAATTCTAAAGTAGTTCACTTTTAAAAACAATTCAAGAACCTCTATATATATTGCGAAAACAAATCTTTTAATTAAGAATTACTAGAATTTCCCTCACACTAGCTCAGAATATGACAAAATAAAAAAATAATAATAACTTATTTTCCCGATTTTGTGAAATGGGTTCAATTTTGTTTTGATCATTGTTAGCATTTTCTTTTGAAAACAACTTATTTATACTGTCCCCAGTAAAGGAGTTGTTTTTCAGTGAATTGCAACAGATAAAAACGCAAGATTCGATTCTAACGTCTCAAATTACATATACGAGTATTTCAAAGAATTCTGAAAAGAAGTTTTTTTTTTTACATACAAATGAATCAGTTTTGATGTGCTGTTTATGTGGTTTTCAAAGAACAGGTATAACGATTAGGAAACAATATGGTTTTACATTTTATTTCGTATATGGAACTTTTCCATGTTTTTAGAAACAGTAATTTGGATGCCGGTGGACCTTTTGAAAAAGTCTTACTTTTTGGTTTATTTATAAGAAAAATATGTTATTTTTTGATTTTTCATATATAAGGATATAGTAAAAAAAATATTTTTTCCGCAGTAATAAGGGATTTTGTTCAGAAACACAAGTAAAAAAATATTCAAAACCATTTCTTGGAAATGTATTTGAAATGTAATTGCTCTTTGTAAGAATACCTTTTTTATTATTACAATAAAATTTCTTACGTTTCAAGCATGTAAATTATAGAAAAGTACATTTTGACTAAACGTCTTATTAACTTTATATGGCTGTACACAAGAAATGAAATACTGCATATTTACTTGATCTCGAAATTCTTAAGAAAATTGCATTGAAGGAAATGTTTTTTTCTTCTTCTTAAATTTAAATCTGTTTATATTTGCATTTCTGTATTTTCAAGTGCATTGCATATGTATGTGCATTTTATGTTTTCCATGCATAGAGATTGACTTTCTATCATTATTTATTATTTATCATAGATGGGTTATTTTAGAGTAATGTCTTATAAATATCTAAAATGTCATCTTGATCGTATGTTACACTATATATTTGCACTTATTTATTGTTATATCTACTTCAAAAATTACCTTCAAAATTACTTAATAACTAATTTAGTAATCATTGATAATAGTTAATAGCTCTTTTACAGTAATTATTAATTATGATTAAGAAGTGACACTCTTAAAGAATTGAGAATGTATAAAAAGAAACTCATAGTTAGTATACTTGGATATAGATAAAAAAATGTATGCTGTTAACGTTGCTCCATGTTTAGGTATTCGTTTCTAACTATGAGGGGATAAAACAGGAAAAGGATATCGAAAGGATTTCCTGTCAAACAAAGAATCAAATCAAAAGAGAGGTTAATGATGTATGAATAACGCTGTGGAGTGTTAAGGAACTTTAAAACTTAACTTCATGATTTATTAAGTGTGTTTATTAATATCGAATTCCAATCTACATGAGGATTATTATTGATAGAACTCTTAATTTTAAATAACTCTCAAATGACGTGGACGAGACACATGATCTGGTTACTGCCAAACTCTATAAACTTCGACACCATATGAAAGTGATGACTTTGTACTTCGACAGGCTCTACGAGCATTAGTCCCTCTACGTGGTGGGTGTTTGAAGTTTACAATTAGTCATGTTACATAGAAATAATAATTCTGTTACACGTTTGAATTCTAAGGAAAATAAGGATTTTATGTAACTCCTTGCGAGTATTAGAATCATATCCGTTCTTTCTCTCTTTCGAGGTGTCCGGAGTAGCATAGTAGTCAAGATCACGGACTCGTTGCTGGGGTATTATGAGTTCAAGCCTACTGTTGCTGAAGTTTCGCCGTGCAGAGTGGGACGATGTACGTTAAATAAGTCAAAGCTCAAACATCCTCACGTTGGTGTTGTGTGGAAGTTAGGACAGGGGGTTCCAGCTCAGGCGTCATCCTAGTCACTTGACCAGGTCCGTCTTTAATAGCCCTCATTCAACATCATAGTGCGATGTTAATATAGCTCTCTTCTCAATGAAGAACTCCATCCGAAATCTTAAAACAGTTTAAAGTGGGGTATAGCTGCATTAAAAAATTCTAAAAATCATGTTAATTTTACTAAACTTTTTGTGTTAAAAAATACAACATGTATTATATATTTGCATAAATAAATTGCAATTATATATAAAACTAGCTGTTATACCAGTGCTTCGCACGGGTGATGTGAAAAATTTAACAATACAGATTGAAGGATAAAGAAGTTTTTAATGAGTTAATTTTACAATTGCAAATTAAATAAAAAAAAGCTTTTAGCATATCTCAGCTGAGCAAAAAAAAAAAAAAAACATATTTGTTAAACTTTAAGTCTATAGATCTAATAGCTGATAAAAGGGATTTTTATTTATTTATAACTCCCCGTAACTGTCTTGTGGGTCGATTTTTGAAAACACCTTCCTAAGCTGATCTCTGCTCAGCAAAAGTAGCACATTGTTGAAAAATTGTGTGTAATGAAAGCTTAAAATAGTATAAATGATTTATATCTGGAAGTGTAATACGTTAATATTACTTTTTGTTGTATTTATTTTTTGTTAAAATTATAATCAGCCTCACAATCCGCCTGTTCAAGCTTTCACAGTTCCTGGCGCCTGGCGTAGACAAAACCAAATGCAAAGTTTTGCTTCACACATAAAAGATAGATATATGCTGTCGCGGGCTTTTTTTGCAGATGGTCGAATTTTTTTCATTCTTGACAATTATCGTTATATTTTGGACACTCCACACAATATCTTTACAAACTATAGTCTGTGTGTTATTCTGATGTAAAAGCTATACTATTGTGTAAAGTTTCATTAAAATTCATTCAGTTGTTTTTGCGTGAAAGAGTACCAAACATCCATACAAACTTTCACGTTTATAATATTAGTAAGGATTGTAAAGTAAATTACATTTAATAAATTAAGGTTCACATTGTGTAAAAAGTGTATTTTTCGCATCTCTTTTCTACTTTATAATTTTAAGCTAATGTGTTATGTTCCTGTAAAATTAAATAATAATATAACTCCTGAATTTTAATCTTTAATTAATTTCCATGATTATTTAATAGTTTTAATAAATTAATACCTAGTAAATATTGATATATAACTAGAGCAACATTGTGAGATGTCCATAACTATAAGAAAAAGTATAATTCCATAGAGCTCTATATAAGTTTTTAAGATTCTTTAATCAAGAAAAAACTCATTTTTATCACATTTTATTTTCCCTTACTTCAATCACTTTATCCATTTTATTTCAGAAAAATTACGAACTTTTCGAGTAATCTGTCATTTTCCCTCCCTCTTTCTCCAACTCTTATTTAATTACGGACAGTCTTATTCAAGAATCTATATTTTCTACCTTTATACTTTTAGCGGAAAATCCTGAAGACGTCTTTTAAGCAATTTTTTTACGTTCCTTCCTGTAATAAATTCTTTTTGCTTTCGGTATACACAAGTTCTGATTCAATAGAAGTTTGCCATGATTGGGGGAAATTGAGTTTTCAATACTCATGTCTACAAGATCTAATGTCGTACAAAAATTAAGTGAAGTATTCTCTATTTGTTTACCAAGAAAGAACGAAATCGTACAAAGGTTTAATGATCTTTTAATGTGAGAATTATTCAATGAGTTACGAGGACTCGAGTTTTTACTGGTCGCTGAAAATGACTTGGAATTAAAAAAATCTAAGAATATCGCAGTCTCAGTAATTGTTCTGTGTGGATTTTATAGAAGTATAAATCATTTAAACAGAGAGAGAGAGAGTGAATTCATTATGTTCCTTTCTGTATTTTAGATTTTTTTTCAGTTAATGATTTATTACTGTAGAAATAATGTTTAGAAATTCATCATAGAAAACGTTACAGGGAATGCATTAAATTCCTCACAGTCTAAACTTTTTCATAATCCTTGATTTTCAATTTCCAGAGCAATACCTATTTTTTTAAACTTTTTTTTCAATTAATAGTTTTAATCTGCATAAAATATACTTTTAAATTTTAGAGCTGTGCTTTTAGTGTTTTAGCTACTTGGCTTGATTTTTTTTTTTCATTTTGAAAACACGTAATGAATTATTTTGAATTAATGTTGTTAATTTTTCAAAAAATAATATATTTATTATGTATAATAACTGTGAAAAACAAAAATGATTTATAGTATCCTTACAGGTAATTTAATTTTTATAGAAATACTGAAAATAAATAAAAATTTGTTTGAAACCATATTTTTCTGCCGCTAATAAGCTTACTTCATTTTTAGAATAATCCAACGTGTATTCAGTCGCTTGATAATATTCTAATAATCTTAGTTTCAATATCAATTCCTTTGGCCTCGTTAACATATATACATAGTATTTTAATATTTTAGAAATGGTTCTTTTAATTTTTAAATTTTAAAATCCCCCCTCCCCGATATAATTTATTTCTAATTAATTAGAGATTTATAGCGTTACACACATCATCATTACGTTAAAGATATTTACATTAATTTCACTTTCAATTACTAAATACAGTTTTGAAGCTGGAATTGATACTATCTACTTCACAGACATACATTTTCAAATATAATTTTCCCCTCAGGGGGCTCACCTTCTTTAGGTGGGTTCGGGTGCCACAATCTCGAGGTACTTTAATGATCTTTTCCTTTTCCCAAGGGGTTTACTATCTTTGGTAAACACGGGTGTCACGCCCCCGGGGTACCCCAGTGATCCTTCTCTTCTTTCGACCCTCCATCTTGTCATCCAATTTCTTCTTTTCTTCTTTTCCCTTCCAGACCACAGACCTATGAATGTTTGGCGCAGTATAGCCAAAACTGGCTCTTGCGCCATAAAACACCAAACTCAACTCAACTCAACTCAACTCAAATATCATTTTGAATCTTTCTATAACTTTCTCTGTTATTCAAATCGTTTTTCCTTGAAACTTGCTCATACATATAACATGGTTGTTATTAAACCTTATTTTGATATTTTCTTTAAAAAAGAAATATCGCCTAATCGGATATTACAAATCAAGGAATACTTTGAAGTTCCAGCAAGATTAGAGGAAAAATCTAATACATGTAATATCACCTTTAAAATTTGAAAAGTTTAAGAAAAACCTCATTTGTGTAGATATATAATTCCTAATAATAACTCTCACACAATTTGCTGTTTTTAAGCATCCATGAAATTATGTTTTTTTATCTCTTGTATTTAATTACATTGCTCATGAAAAAAAATTCGCTTTCAGAAATAGAAACAATTTCTCTGTCTATGTATTATTTGTAATGCAAAGGGTAAAATTTTCGACACAATAAATTTTTAAAAGCCCGATGAATCATTCAAAACCGACAGAAAATAAATCTACTTAATGTTATTTGCTAACAAGATATTATAAAAGATTAGTTGTGGGTTCAACTATATGTAATTCATATTGTAGAAAGTAAGACATTCACAGAAAGTAATTATTTTACTTATTCTAGATATTTCTCCAACAGTGAGGCAGCTATAATAAATCAATTATTTATGAAGACTACAGTATTATATGTACTTTATTTTAAGAAATACACATTTTACAGCCATGAAACAGAAAAAATACCATTGAAAGACAAATTAAATGATTCATAATTCTAAAGAAAAGATATTGCGACGAAAAATAAAAAAATAAGATAGTAGAATTATTATAATTTTAAACAATTTGTGCATGGGTTTATCTTAGAATAAGTTAAACAGAACACACATTTAAACTTTTGCTTTCATATTTCTATAATTATTTGTGTGGTACAATGATATGCAGTATTTTGTCTTTAATACCAAAAATAAACATTATGTGTATTAAAACGTTTACGGTATAATTGACTCATTTATGTGTATTTATTCAATCAGATATTGGATTTTTAAGATCATTAAAATTAAAAGACTAATTAATATATATTTACATATAATTAATATATATACTTAAGTTACAAGAAATAAGAAAAATGTTATTAATGTACAGCATAAAAAAACAGAAAAAAATTAAACATGTCTCTCTAATAAAAAATTCTACTATTTCTGAAAAATAATACTTCCTTTATTCCCAAGATATGCAAATTTGAAAAATATTTTCTGCAACGCTTGAAATGATATCCATCAATTCTAATAGTCCACGTGGAAGAATATTCAAACCCCGACTTCTTCAAGATTACAATGATTTTTCCTTTCCTTTTTCTCGATCCAACTTTTTATTAGTTACATTCTTATAGGTTCGGTGGTAAGATCAAGGGAAGGGAAAGAAAAAAAGGGAATGAATATGTGTGTTCTTAATGTTTCCAATGCTTTTGAAGCCGACTAATTTTCTGAGAAATCACAGTCTAACACTTACTCCTTAACTTTGTGCAAAAGAAAAAAAAATTCAAAGGTAAAACATCTTCAAAAGTTCTCTTCACTCATCGACCAAAATTGATCTTTCAGTAATTCAAAATAAAAGTGCAGAAAAAATAGGATGTTTGAAAAGGAGTTTTCAGAAATATCTGTTGAGTTCAGAGACGAAATGATATAAGCAATATTCTGAAGAAAATTTGATTTTTTCTGTGTAAATATGAAAAATAAAAGGAAAGTATTTAAATGTATAGATTTTAAATTTTCCATTTTAAAAGTTGATTGTAAAATGTGTGAGTAACACTTATTAATTATTTTTAACACTTATATGAAACTAATTCTGCGTTTGTAATTATTTCGAGATTTAAATGTTTTCGAAACATGGCACATATTTTAGATGTGTCAAATAAATGGCAAGTAAAAAGAAATTAACTTGATTTTCATAAAATATAAGTAATGTTGAAAATCTATTACAATAAAAACATTAAAATAGAAATTAAAGTCTGTGTATAATATCAAGCAACGAAAAATTTATATTCCTTTCAAATCCATAATATGGTATAATTGAGTAACATATTTCTCTTAAATTCATAAATAAAATATCGTCATCTTCTTTTAAAACTAAAGTCAATTGCCGTGATAAATTATATATTTTTTTAAATCCCAATTATCTTTGAAAATTATAATATGTTGTTTGTTTACTCTTTTTTTTTTCTAATTTAACATTTTATCTTTTCAAAAAGGAAAAAAATTCCATTATACATTTCATTTTTAATTGTATTTAAAATATTAATAATGCAGTAATATATATATATATATATATATATATATATATATATATATATATATATATATATAGAAAAGTTGTTTGATCAGCCAAAAAATTATTAAACACAAAAGATAATTTATTTTTTTCAATGGATGAGGTATAATAAGATATGGTCTGTGCATTTTGCTTTCTCAGCTGGGAACTACGTTTAATTCAATATATTTTAGTAGATTCAAATGTGCATATAGCAGCTCTCTTATCGGGTTCACATTTTATTTTTGTAAATAGGGAATTTTAGTAATCCATTTGTGTGATGCTTTTAGTTGAAAATAGCCTAATTTACTTGAAGCAAAATTTATTTTAGCTTTCAACATAAAGTATTTTGTTCATTTAATACCATAACTTTGTGTACATTTTATTCATATATATATATATAGAGAGAGAGAGAGAGATAGATAGATTGACAGATATATAGATAGATTATAATAAACAGATTGATATTGATTATAATAAATAAATAGATGGACATATATAGGTTGACATTTAATTCTACTAGTTAACTTAAGCGGGAATTCTAAAATATTTTTCTTTTTATTTAATTTTAAAAAGTTTGTTTTTTTTTCTAATAAGTTAATCAGTTACATACATTTAAATTATTATTTTTCAGAAGTGTTTATTTATAATGCTGTGAAATGAAAATAATGTTAAAATGACTTACACTACTTTAGTTTTAAAAATAGAAATTACACAAATTCCCCACACCAAAAAAAAAAAAAATAAATAAATAAAAACACCACCCACAACCATCGCTGCTCAATTTTACTTCAATTGCAACTTTTTTTCTTTAAATCAAAGTGCTTTCACTTTTTTAGACTTTCACAGCGAATAATGATCTAGAATGCATGCAGCTCAAATTTAGAATGATACATATTCTTATAGACAAAAAGAACATTTTTCATCTTTTATATATGCATTACGAAGTATTTTTTCAGTATGATACAAGGGTGATCATCATTACTGGTTGCTGTTGATGGTAAAAAGTGTTTCAGTCTGCTTCAGGTATTTTAGTTTTGAAACTACAGAATCAAAAGTTATTCAAAAGTTATTTTGGGGGTCAAAACTTTAAAAAGAAGTTAGCAACAATCCCACAACTTTTTTGTAACTTAAAACCTTATATATTCTTTAAAAGAACTTTGGGTGTACATTCTTTGGTTTAAAATGTATGTAAAATATTTTATTTGTTATATTAAATTACATATAGTGAATATATAACTTTAAAGTAAAATTAATTCTAAGACCTATTGCATTCAAAGTGAATTATTTTCTAGCGTTATATAATATAAGGTTTTCCCATATATTTCCTTAAAATAACAGTGATTAATGATATTGATATGTTACTATGCTCTTGTCTACTATTAAAGACCACTACGAATTTATCAGTGACTGCATATTCATGAGGATTCAGAGTCCAGCCATACAATCAAAATAGTAAGTACCACATGCCTGAACATTGCACATCAGTTAGACTGCATGTATTCTTTACTGTTTTTTTCTTCATGGCCATTTTCCGTGGCCGCGGTAGCCTAGTGATCATGGTCCTGAACTCATGGCCAGCATGTCATGAGAGCGAGCTTTAGTGCTGCTACAGACTTGAATAGTAAATGGGCTCATGTGTGTTAAATTTGTCGTATTTCAAGATCTTTCCATTGGTGTGGTGTGAGGAGTGTCAATTCAGATGCCATCCTCGTCACTTGATGAATTACGAAATCCATCTTCAATAGCCCACGTGTTGCTCTATAGCGATGTTAATAAAACTCATTCAGACCATTTTCCATGTCTATAGGTTAAAAAATGGCTGCAGTACCATAACATCTTATTCTTGCATCAGTATAGATTATAGTCTGAATTTGCCATCCATCCGGTTTAGTGGTTAGCGGTGCTCACTGCAGTGCCCTTAGGACTTGGGTTCGAATCCCGCAGTATAGCACCTTCGCGGCATGGATGTACTCTAAATAGCCGTCGAGTCGCAAGTCCTTTCGTGAGGTTGAGGGAAGCGGAAGAGATGTGGCAGCCCCCTGACATCCCCAGTTCAAAATCTGGCTGGATCCGAGCTAAAAAAATACTGTCCCCTGCATGGTGCTCAAGGCAACGGCTAACGGCAGGAGTACAATTTACCCCTTTAGCACGATAAATCTCTTGGCCCTTGATCTAGCACATGCCAATCAGTTGGCATTTGTAACATCAACAACAAACAGAAGTCTGAATTTAAATTGGATTGTAAATATACAGAACTAAATGGAACGGGTAATGTGTTGATTGAGAAACTTGGATCACTGACCTATAGCTGAGGGAATTACTTATCCAAGTTTGGTGCAATCAAAAATCCTTTTAATATATCCAAAATTTAATTTTTCAATACATAACCATTGTATAGACATCATAGCAGCCAGGTGTGGTCCTACTAAATGTTAGTGGCAGCCAGTGGTATTACAATTCCTGATTTCATCTACTTCATTTGAAATGCATTATTTAAGTGGTTAAAATCCAGTTTTGTTCACATTAGAGAATGAAATGGGCATACATCTTTTCCTCATAATTTCTATATAAATCTGTTTTTTAGTTTCACTTTACGAAATGTAATAAATATGTTTTATTTGTAATTCAATTTATGCAGACATTTTTTTCTATTATTTGCAACAATTCTTGACTCATAATTACTGTATTTCATACTAAACAGTGATAGCAAAATCAGCCTCAATTTCAAATTACTAAAAACTATACTTCTTAGCTTCTGAATTATGAAAGTTTAAAAGACAGTCTTTCAATGTCAAATACGATTGTGAAATATATGACCACAAAATATTTTGACTCAAATTTTTCAAAACTTTTTTGTATTCAGCAACTTATTCATGTATTTTTCAATTTCAAAAACGTGGACAATATTTAAAGTTATATTATTACGAAAAACTTCCCGAAAAGTCAATTAGAAAAGGTTGAAATTATATTTATGCATTATTCATATAGTAAAGCCCTTAAATCCAAAATTTTATCAAATTCCCCCAAATAGTCCAGGAAATATTCAAAGGCCAATTCTTATAATTAAAATCCTAAAGTTCTAATAGGCCGTTTTTTAACTAATTTATAATATTCTACTGTTGATTCGCTTTTCTGATGGTATAGAAAATGAGGATATTATGAAAATTGTTTATTTTAAAATATATTTTTGATCACATAATAATTTTTTTCTGAATTTATCTGGAGCTCATAATTGGACTCGAATGAAATTTGGAACAGAAATTAATTAACTGCATTCATTAACCTAAGTTCATATCTTAACACTATAAATTAATTCAATTTGAGCTATTTACAGTGATATTAACTTTATTTTGCTACAATGAAAATTGTGAAATTTATTAATGCTGCTCCAATTTTTTGACAACTTTATTTTAATGTATATTAAAAAGACAAATGAAAAAGAAAATGTGGTAAAAATATAATTCAAAAAGAAACATTTTTTCTTATATTAAAGCAATTTTTTTCTCCAATTTTTATCTATCGTGTAAGAACAATTTGTGTTTTTCTATCCGATCTTTCTGTTGAAAGTTTTATAAAAGTTGTGATAAGTGAAATCCAATTTTTAATCTTGAAGAATTTATAAATGGAGAACTCTTTGTTCTAAAAAATTTTAACTTTGTACTCAATCTAAAAGCATTAATACTCACATCAAGACTTTCGTGTATTTCCTTTTATCCCACGTTTATTGTATGAAGAGCAATTTAAAATCTTATTTCTGAAAAGGTAAGAATTTAAAAAGTATAGAACTAAATAGGATTTTGTATAATTTTGAAAATAGTTTTAGATAACTTAGATCAGGGGTGGTGAACCTTTATGGATCAGCGTGCTATTTTTTCTAAGAAAATGTTTTATGAGTTATAGACGTTCTGTCAAATAATTTTGATTTGTGATTATTGGAAAAATTATAATACTAATTACTAACAACTCAAAACTCTATTCACTACTAAAAAATAGATCTTGCACTGTATAGGAGTAAATGTTTTAGTTATACGTGTAATTCAAATTAAAGTAATATTAGTGTAACTTCCGTTGTTGCAGTTAGATGGCAAAAAACTTATAATAGGATTGTAAGATGTTACTTTTAGTAGAATGCATGCTGAATTGGAGTCATCTGTCAAACGGTTTCTAAGAGTGTTCTTAATGTTATTCATCACTGAAAATAATGACTCCCAGGCATATGTAGAGGAAAATGAGGTTATGATAGCATGAGTCAGCTTCTTCAAACAGTTAAATATGTCTGGAATCGAGTTCCATGTTACCAAACTTTCCTTACTGGCTTTTTTACTATATATCAATTCCAACTTTTTCCTTGTTTCAATAAATTTTTTGAATCCATATTGAACTACACTGGAAATCAATTAGTAGCATTTCAAATTCTTCAATTTCCAACCAGTCGAACTGGGACAAGTTTAGTTTATCAAATGAAGTCACATAAGGTACATAATAAACTTGAACGTTTCCGATAATTATTTGAACTGAGGATATCTCACTGAAAATTCCTTGACTGAAGAATCAATTACAGAAATAAATTCTTCTATAACTTTCTCTTCGTCTGGTTTCTCATGTCCATCTAAATCTTTGATGTGTATTTTTGAAGTTTGGGAAGTACTTGTAGTTTCTTGTTATAATATAGTTTATGAAAACATGCAGTTTAGCGTCGAAAGCACGAATAAGATCTCTCATGGGCATTACTTCATAGTGAACTTTGCTGTTTCGGACTAAAATGCAAACCATTTCGATCGATGGCGTGCCCAAAATATTGTGTCATGTGACATCAATTGCACACGTGTCACTGGTTCGCCATCACTGACTTAGAAGATTCTGCATCAATATTTTAATTTAAATTATTTAAAACATATCTTAAAACAAAAAGAAAATTGCTTATATATGTATGTAATACATAATATTCCAAATAAACATTTTGTTTTTAAGAATGGCTTGTAAGATTTTTAATTTTTTTTAAAAATATGATCCAATTCGGGGTCATATATATTAGGCAGAATGTAAAAATACACCATATATTTTATTCCTAAATATGAAATGTAAATCACTGGAAACTAAAATTGTAATTCAAGAAATTAAAACATTCTAATAAATAGAGTTTGTGTGCTTAAAGAGAATTTCTTAAATAAGCAAATTATGAAGACATTTTAATTTTACATTTCGCTAGCGCATGAACCTTATTATTTCAAAATAACTGTTATTCAGTATTGTAATTACCATACAACATATTTTCTGTGTATAAAAAGTAAAACTTTTTTCATAAGGTGAGATTTTTCAAATTTTTTTTTAAGAAAATAAAAAGCGAATGAGCTTTTTTTTTTTTTTTTTTTTTTTTTTTTTTTGAAAATTCCCAAAAGAGCTATGCTCTGTCTTCTTACATTCTGTACTTACCTTTAAACTTAAAAAAATTTTTGTACATTCCTTAAAGGCTCTTTATTTTTGGATTTCTCAATATTAAAATGTTTAAATAAGAAGAAATAACTTAAAACCCAAATGAGATCCCTAAAGAAAAGAGTAAGAAATATAACTTTTATTACAAAGGAAATGGAAAAACACTTAGGAAGATTGACGGATATTTTAAAGAATGTCTAGCTTTATTCACTTCTTTAGTTCTCTTTGGAGCGTAAATTAATTTTTCATTCGACTGAATAATCCAAGTAGAATGCCCATTTTCTATAGACAATTTTCACTAGGAAGAATGAAAAAGAAGTATTTTTCCAAAAAGGCACCAGCAACAAATTACTGCCTTTGTTAATCTGTTAATGGTGTAGGGGCTTAAATATAATGAGTATTTTATGGATTTGGATAATGTGAAAGTTCCAGACTAAATGACTGGGAGAAAAGTAAAGAAAATCATCTTGCTTGGAGGAAAAGTTCATGACAGTAAATTTTTAATGATGGGTCGTAATGTCCATTTTTTAAGGAGAATATTCCTTTTATATTCGCATGAAAGGTACTTTTAAAGAAACCAAAACAATTGGAAAATTCGTCAGTAGTTATAAATGACCCTCATCTTTCGAGATAAATTTCTTTAGTTGGTGAACATTTCATCCAGTTTGTATATTATTCATATGATTTGAAAAGTCAAGGTTTAAATGATAGGTACTCGAATTTATATGAAAATAGTGTTTTTAAATACGCAAACAATAGGAAAAAATTATAACGAATTAATAATTTTTCGAAATTTTACTCTTTTATATATCCTGTAAAGAGTTATACGATATTTTAAAATATTTTCTATACTTTTTACTTTTTTCAAGGTATCCGACTACGTTCGGAACCGTGATTTTGCAAAAGCATGTACATGGATAATATTTATAATACTTAGTGTCACTTAGATTAGAAAATGTATATAAAATTGTTTTAAGAATAGTATTACAATAAAAAATTATTTAAGTATAATATTTTGACAAAAAATGAACTTAGAATGACCATTTTTCAAAATATTCTCCTTTTGTGAAAAATGCTTCTATTATAATAATATTTTGCCTATATATAGCTCAGACCTCTGTACAAAGGCTCAACTCGAATTTTTGAAATATGTAACTTAGAAGTGGGTTTATCCATGTTTTACGACAACAGAGGGTAGAAATTTTAAGAAAAAAACGCCGATAATTATTTCAATGGGTTGCAACTCTGAAAATAATGTGAATTTTTAAAAAAAATCATACTTGAACCTCTGTACAGAGGTGTGAGCTATATACAGGCAAAATATTATTATAATAGAAGCATTTTTCACAAAATGAGAACATTTTTTTAAAAAGTTATTCTAAGTTAATATTTTGCCGAAATATTATATTTAAATATTTTTTTTGTCAAAATGTCCTTAAAACAATGTTATATATGTATTCTAGTCTAAATGACACTAAATAACATGAAAATTATCCATTTGTGCGCTTTTTTAAAAGCATGGTTCCGAACGTAGTCGGATACCTTAATCACATATCATATTATACTACGTATTATATTTATCTCATTACTATTTCCTAAGCAATTTGCTTGTGTTCTAAAAGGTAAAAGAAGGCATTAAGTAAGATGTAAGAAATCCTAATTATGTTTATGTGCAGTTTCTATTATATTTATATAGTAATAAAAACAAGTATTATTATGCTATAATATCCTTTACACACGCTATGAGTGTGTAATGGTACAAGAGGGCATTAACTAAGATGTAAGGAATCTAATAATTTTATTTATGTGTGCATTTTTTATTATACCTTTATAGTAACAAAAATACGTATAGTTATGCAATAATATTATTTACACAGGTTCTGATTTTTAAAGGATAATAATAACCAAGAGTTGAAAAAGCAAGAGGATTGTTTTTAATTTTATTTTAAAAGTCAAATTTAATATACGTGCAAGTAGGAAAAAATGAAAAAATATTATCATTTTAGTAAATTCTAAAGTAGTTTGAAGAAACTTCAAAAATATAACGCTTGCATAAGCACAATTCTTAAAAATATTATTAGTATGTATACAACCAGAATAATGAATGGCTTAAGAATGAAAAAAAAAACCTTTTCTTAAAAGTTTGGGATTATTTTATATAAAAATCTAAACTTTTTCTGGCTTGAGACACAGTATAAAAATAATGGAAAATACACTGGTTATAAATTAAAGAATAATCACAAAAATGATAATAACTCAAAAAGCTGAGCGTAGAATTTATTGATACTTATACTCATTATACAACACATAGGAAGTTATAAAATAGCATAAAAAAGAAATCACCAGATATTTATGGTGTTATAGAAATTAGCATATGTATAAAATGAACAAATCAGATGCTTCACTTTGGTATAGAAGTACCTTTAATATGGGACATGAAAGCCCATTGAAGCAGTACAGCACATGCAGTGATGAGTGTTGCTATCAATTATGTAGTCTATTAGTTATGTAGGAAGTGCGATACACACACACACACACACACACACACACACTGCTCTTCGAAGGAAGTTGAAAGCGTGGCTAGGGTCCTAGGAGTTAGATTAAAAGCAGCTACATGTCATCGTACAGCTTCCCAAACATTCTAGATAGGGTTAACCCGTTCGCGACGGGTGAGTCATATATGCATTCATCATGGCCGGGAAGTGCAAGTATGCATTTTAGAAAAACGCTCTCGTATGACGCTCTCGCATATGTGACTTTTCAGCTGAAACGTTTTTAATGACCACTAGATAGCACCCTATGTCCATTATATTGAAATCGAATGTAGCTAGAGTAACCAGACCTTCAGTTAGTTTATATTCTGCCTGGATTTGATATTTTGCACATCAGCTAAATCGGGAGGAGGAGGTAATCGAAATGTAAGCAAACAGCTCGTAAATTTTCCACGTGATAAACAGTTTTTGTTTCTTTCGGATATATTTCGCGTATTTTTCTTATTTCAAAAACCTTGACTTCAGATTATTATTTGATTGTTTTGAAGGCATTTTCCTAACCTTAATATGAACTAAAAGGGTGAAAAAAGCCAAAGTGTATAGTTCCAAACCGTGTGTAAATAATAATAAAAAAAAAAAAACGCAACAAATATTTTATGCTTGCAAATCATACAATGTAGTACTTAGCATTTCTCCATTCTTTCCAGATTTTCCACACTCAATCTTCAATTTAATTTTGCTATTTCTTTTTGTAAATAATTTTTGTCATAATTTTGTTTATTAACTTGAAAGTTTATGAATATGTTTTGTCAATAAAAATTTTGGAAAAAATTGAATAGCGCTTGCAAAATTTACTTCTCAGGGTAGGTGATTTTTTTTTTATATAATTTCATATAAATTAAAGGAAAAACGTTATTACATTCTAGTTTTAATGTAACAGACAACTTATGTAGTAATCTAAAAGGGTACTAAAAATTACGACTTTAGGACTGAAATTTTATTATTTATGCTTTTTTTTTCTTAAGTTAGGCTTAGTGACGAAAACGTCCCGTCCTGAAGCGCAAGTCCTTAAGCATTCACACTCCGTCCCTAGCGAGCGTCTCATAGAAAAGCTCCCCATACTGAAGAGGTTAAGGTCTTGTGATCGAGCTAACCACTTCATGTGCGGAATTTTTTCCTGATCCAGATAAGCGTCCACGATGCGAGCCCTGTGTAGTCTCACATTATCATCATGTAGCATGAAAGCCTCGCCTTTTCCCCGACCACAGGGAGCACATAAGCATCCAGGATGTCATCTCTATAGGTGTGAGTATTAACATTTCTACGGGAAAAGACACGGAAGTACGAGCGTAAACCGAAAGAGGTATCAATCCAAACAAATCACATTCTACCATCTAGGAACTTCTATTTAACTTTGCCTGGCCTCTAGTCTCTCTAAAGCTCGTGATCATAGTTCTTGAGTCAAATGATGGCTAAAGGTCATAGTTACAATTTCTTTATACTAGATTTTTAATCTCAGACACTTTTTGCTCTGAGACATCCATTTTTATGCTTCTCGCAAATGACGCACCCTGACTGTATTGCCACTATTTTTCATTAGGTGTTATCATTCAACCCTTTTCATTTACCAACATATTCGAATTTCATTAAGATTGGTTAATTTTTGGGCGAGTTATCGCTATTTTTTTCCATTTTACCTTAATTTATGATAATCAGTGTATTTAAAAGAGCTAATTGAGAAATAAATCTTGTTTTTCAAGACAATTTTGTTATCTTCATAATTTAAAAAATTGCCAGCTCCCAAGTCGAATTATTATGAGTTATGTTAAAGGGCCCCTAGAGCACCTGTTTGGCTTGGGTGCTAAGGGCAAAATTAAATTTCAGGGACAATTTAGCATCGTCAGAGCTCAAGTGCCTCCGTCTGAGGAGGAAACTGGGCATCAAAATTACATTGTGGCAATTGGTATTCACATATATGGTACCACACCTAAAAGTGATACCAGCTCCAGGAGAATGTACCACAGATCTGCACTAATAATTACTAATCCACAGCCTCATTTGAAAGGAAAAAAAATGTGCAAAATTCTAAGTTCATTTACTTTATGCCTTACTAATTACTTATTTTTTTTAGTTTCCTGATTATTCATAACTATGTATACATTTATAAAAGTATATCTCAATCAATCAACAATCGTCCATAGATTTCTTAAGTACGTAGTTTTAAATTTAGGTCTTTTAATATTAATTTTTCGTTTACATTAAAATATAATCTTTGTTGTAAAAGTAGTTTATTACTTCATAAAATAAGCTTGAACTTTGTGAACTATACTTTATGAATTTGATAATCACATAATATATTGTATGGATTAAAATATGTAAAAAATAGAACTCAAGACCTATATATAAATTTTAAGTGAAATTAAAATGTAAAAGTGAAAAAAATGAAAAGTAATGGTAAGAATTTTTCCTTGGTAATACAAATCAATTAATTAAATACTTTTGCATCTTTTATCTCTAAGCTATATATTATTCATCAAATTGTGGTTATTTAAAACAATTTTATAGCGATATCTCATATTGGAATTTTGATTTATATATATATATTTTTTAATCAAAATTATACTTCCAGAGATGTAAATAATATTTATTTGTTATAATTTTGTAATTAGAAATTTAATTTTGGGTTTTTTTTCTTCAGCTTACTTAATGTTTTTGTCTGCATTTCTTCCGGCAATAATACGACTGATCAAGAAATCTATTGACATGTTATTTTTCTAAATGAAGCATTTTATGCAGTAATTTATTTTAAATAACTGTTTTAAGCTAAACTTATTTATAAATAGTTGCTTTAAAATTCAGAAATGCAACAACCCAATGTTAAATTTGTTAGTTGAAAAATGCTTTAAACAGCATCCACCTCAGTTGCCCCATTTTTACTTTTTTCCGTGATATAAAAATATGAGATGAATGAAAGCAAAGAAAGCATTTTCAACAAATATTAAGGTGATGAGGTACTCTATTAATGCATATACAATTACCTTCAAATCTATTTTTGTATTTCGAATCTTATTACTGTACTACAGCTTTCCTCAAACTGTGGGATGTGCCACCTAGAGGGGCTTGATAGCTTTACGAGGGAGGCGCGAGCATTTAGAAAAGTCGAAAAAAAAATTATTTTTAAAAAATTATTAATTTACTCAAAAGAAGCAAAAAGAAAAAAATATTTTTGTTGACATAATAAAAAATATAGTGCCCATTTACACAGATATATTACGCTTATAAATATATTAATACTGTGCGCAATGTATTTTATATAATTAATTTAATAATACTAAGTTAAGAACAAGTTTAATAATTACCAGTCACCCCAGGAGCTTGTCATATTTAAAATTATTTCCAAAAAATAATACTTATCTTGATATAATTTGTATGGTTTATAATAAATCCCTCTCTCTCAAATGTCGATTCGCTCCCCAATGCCACCTTTTAACATATAGACGAGCGTATGAGGTGTATTGGAGGGGGAGATAGAAAAGGAATATATATATATATATATATAAATATATACGAATCCTCTAAAATAATTAAATCCTTCAAAAACACTGTCAAGATCATTTTATTGGATTCCGAAACCTTCGGAATAATTTTATGGATAGCAGTTCATAGAAAAAAATTGCACCTCGGATATATATCCATCCAGGGCAATTAACGCACTGGCTGAGCGAGTCGTATATATACGCCAGCCGCACCTAAAAGGTTAAGCTGTCTCAGGGGAGTTAAATTTCTCTAGAGGTCTGAAAATATAAACAATTTTCAAACAGGTATCCTTCTTTTAAATTTAAGTTAAATGATTCGAATCTTTTACACATTATTTATGAAAAAATGGGGCTTCAGAAAGGTATAAAATGTTTAAAATGTAATAAAAATTTTAAAAATCATAAGTATATGAAAATTCTATAATAAATATTAAGTATTTTTTGCGTTGCGCACACTGTTTTCTAAAATAGTAGCCTCTGATGTATAAGACTTTATAAAATTATAAAATGCATCATACTCTTTAAACCCCACCTAATTTTAGTATTACATATCTTTTGTATTTCAAAATATTTGTTAAATATTGCAATTTTCTAAATATTTTTTAAAAATGTATTTTTTTTTATTTATTAAAATATGTAAGTTATTATTCTATTTATATAAAAATAGCCACAGTGTAATAAGGATACATTTTTAACTT
Source organism: Trichonephila inaurata madagascariensis (assembly GCA_019973955.1). Lineage (NCBI taxonomy): Eukaryota > Metazoa > Arthropoda > Arachnida > Araneae > Nephilidae > Trichonephila > Trichonephila inaurata. The sequence goes on from BMAV01028225.1 coordinate 311,003, forward strand.
TATAAATCAACTTATAGAGATAGTAATTAAAGCTACTATTTTAGAAAATAGCATGCGCGACGTAAAACTTAATAAATATTTCTTATAGAAAAGTTTCTTATTTTCATATGCTTATAATTTTTAAAATTATGATTATAATTTAAACATTTTATACTTTTCTGAAGCCCCATTCCTTTATAAATAATGTGTGTAAAAGATTCGAATCATTTAATTTAAATTTAAAAGATTTATACCTGTTTGAAAATTGTTTATATTTTCAGACCTCTAGAGAAATTTAACACCCCTGAGACCTCTTAATATCGTTTTGTAGGTTTAGCGTCAAAAAGTGTAGTATTATTGAGCTCAATCATCGTCGTTGTATGGAGGGGGAGGTGATGAAAATTTTACTTGAATATTGGGTCACAAACATTGAAAATTTGAGAAGCCCTGCTGTACTGCTTAAATTTATTCCATACAGTCTAATCGTAAGAAATTTCCCTTTTATTTTAGTCAACAAATAATATGAATTGATTAAAGTAAAACGTTTGTGATAATGTAGGTTTATTTCTTAGAAAATCTAATTCAGGATGATCAACCATTTAGCAATTTATATATTTACGATAATGCAGAATTATATATGCAAATTAACATCTTTATTACAGTCTTAATTAGTTTATGTTTAATACAGACACAGCAGACAGAAATTTACCACACGGGCTTCACAACAAGCATATAAAACCAGTAAAATTATAAATGACTTCATACGAAGACCCTAACAATATTATAAACTGTAAATCTTTCTCTCTTTCCTGTAATACACTAGGAAACTACTAAAAACAACCACACAATGCTTTCTAAGATCAAAAGACTGAGCACCAGAGAGCAAGCTTTAATAATCTCGTGGCATATGTACTAGGGTTATTATTAAAATTCACTCTTCTGCGACGCAAAAGCGAGATTGGATTTTTCGGTGTCTCTGGCAGAGTGCGCCTGTTATCTAAGTGGAATAAATCTTGAGCTGTGACGTTTACGGTTACATGACAACCTCCCATTTTCGATTAAATCGCTATGAGGCTTGTCTGGAGAGCGCAACGGTGATTTTGCATTAATCATCGGAATACTGTTTGACCTAACCCTAATTAACCTTCATTTACTGTTCAGTTAGTCACGTGACTTGTTTCGCTATTGCTCTATCATGAACGAGTTTGGAAATTGTTCCCCGATTACAAAGAGATATTAGAAATATCGGGTAATCCTCGTTGCCAGGAAATAATTCGCGAGACTACAGATAAAGAACATTGTTCCTGGATCGATGTCTACAGATAAGGGAATGAAGTGATATTGCCCGTCGCTCTAGATATTTCATTTGTTTGGGGTTGCCATTTGCATTTCAATGTCCGAATTATCTCACTCCAGAGTAGCCAAAACAGATTCTTTTTGATTGCCTCGATAACCTGTAATGGCATGGCAAGCGCATTGAGAATCGCAATGTTTTCCGAGTCGGTGACTTGCTAGAAAAGGATAAGTCGGAGGGAAATATTTCCTTGGCTTCTTTCTCTGGGGGCTTAGGGTGGACGGGATTCTCATATCGAAGTAAAATTTTCCTTTCCTATAAAGATAATCCAACCATTAAGGTGAATGGCTTTTGTTTAATGGCTTGTCTTTTATTGTGAGCTCTATTTCCATTTTGAAATTTCAATACGAGTTATTATGAAGGTTTGAGTGATTATGCTTCATTTCAGCGTATAGACCACGCACAAAAGGTATTCGATTTTTCAGGATGACTTAAAAGTGAATTCCTATTCATACATAATTATGTTCAAATGAGTTTGGTGGGAATAGAAAACAAGTAATAAAACTAATCACGATTGAAAAATTATAATAAATTGAAAATACGTGTTTTAGTTTGAAATGTGGGACTTAAGTCAGTTAATAAAAATATATTTAAGTACAGAAAATAACATAGTATCATGCAATAATTTATTATATTAAGTGCTGTGTAGAATAGCTTTGAATTTCTTTTTCTGAATATAATGGGGTGAAAAACCTCAACATCGGAGTAAATCTTCTCTTTTTTTTATTTTTACTAAGATAATCTATTAATTCATGAATTATTTTTTTATTGGAACATCATTTTCTGTGTATTGATGTTTCCAGATTTCAATTATTATTATTATGAAGATTTTATAACTAGTCTATTCGCGAGCCTCCTACTAATCCTCTTGGGGAAAAATTATTTCTTTACGTATTGTTATATTGAAAACTTTTTCCCGAAGAAGAAGATGCGGTGTATGTAAATCAAGGGTTATATTTAAGCATTAACTTTTAACTTCTAGATTCGAAAGAGGTAGGTTAGGAGTTAGATGATAGAAGCTAGTGATTAACGTAAAGTAGTAGAAAACTAGTCGAGAGTGACTCGTAGATTAATTACTTAATATTTAAGATTGATAACTGACGACTTAGTCAATAAGATATATCGGAATTAGAATAATACCGACTAAAACTTGAAGAGCTCAGAATGGAATTGAGATTATTTAGAACATATGTATTACCAAAACGTTCCAAAAAAGTAAGTGATTCAATTCATAATTAAATATTAAATATCTCATCTGCCTATCTGCCTCACTTTTGCTTCAATACTTAATTATAGGTGCATTTTTTAACCTGGGTTGTTGAAACTTGTTAAAGGATTAATAAACTATATTTGTTTTGTGATTATGGCTGATCTTCATTCTAACTCCCGAACACTAATGGATGTGAGAGGAAATCCATTGTAATTTAAATGATTACATGTTTACTACTAGGTACGTCATTTATAAATTGTGCTGAAATAATTGAACTTCAAATCAATCGTCGTGTTGAGCAATAGAGAATGCATGCATGCAAGTCAATACTGATTGGGCTTCACAAATCCCAAGTGGTGTGATATGGTTGCTCAATGGTGACCATATCTTTGATTGTCAGCGTGAATTAGAGGTGTGGGATTCTCAAAATGATCAGATATTTTAAAATTCTTAATATGACTTTATTAAGAATATAACTTAAATCTCTAATAATTTAGATAAATTTTAATAAGTGAGAATCTAATAAACCAAACACACAGCAATAGTTAAACAGAATCGCGTAACTTAGACCACTTATCTAAATAATTATATTATCCACCTACTTTCAATTCTGATAATATTACAAGTCCTAATATCAAATAATCAGTCCTATCTTAATCCAAAATAAGATTCTATCACGGTACGAAACACCTGTGCGCGCGTGCAATGGAATGCACCTTGTAGTAATGGCTCGATATCTTGGTAACTTTACGATTGGCCGTCAATTCACACTCGTATCTCTTCCAAACATAACTTTCCCTACATTGTCATACTGCTTACTGAAACTTCTGTTCTTTTAAAAGCTATCTTATTTGCATTTCATAATCGTATTTCACTTCTTGGATTTGGGTTGGAAAAGATTTGCCATTAATCTTGGCCGTCAAAGAACCCAGAGGTTATGTTACAGAAAAGACACGTGAGCCCGTCACAGTGGTTTGGTGTAAAATGTATGAGAGTGAAGTGTTATCTCTGTTGCCATTTACTGGAAAGTAGATCATAGCAAGGAAACCAGTAATATGTCTTCGGATTGGGTAGTCTCTGATACACTGATTTTCGAACGCGGTAAATATTTTAACAAGATTTGGGCATCCTACATTCTTTATTACATTTACTTAGAATTTTTTTTCCATGTTCTTTCCAATCGCTCTAAATATTCAAACATCGGTCTTTTATTACCAGAGAATGATTTTGATGCTTTTTAAGCAAACGGTTTTTATAAGTGAAATATATTAGGTCTACTGGAATGTTCGATCCATTTTTAGATTACAACAAAATAATGAATTTTCCATACCTTGATAAACTTAACTGAACAGTATAATTTTCCTCTTTGTTTATGGCTTCTTTACAAGGTGATGGCAATTTGTATACCTCATTATTAAAAAAATGCCTTACCCCAAGAGGTGAAAAATTGAACCAGTGTTTGTCCGATATCTTCTTCGTCTTTGAATTTTTTCCCCACAAAAAAATTTTATTAGGCTAGAAAAAAGTGTGATCGGAAGGAAGTAGATACCAGGATTATGGTGTATTCAACAGAAATTTCCAGCTTTCCTGTGCGAGTTTCTGACAAGCCCCCCAAAGCAGCATGCGGCATGGCATTATCATGAAGCAGCATGATGTCCTTCCTATTGAATATCTCCGACCTCTTTTCATAGAATGCTGTTTTTAAATTATCCAATTGTTGACATCTCTTCTAAATTATCTTTTCGTACGGTTTCAACAGCTGAAAATGCATTGGTTCTCAAATGTCGCATCATAAACACAACATTCTCATACTAGGGCTCCTTTTTGGTTTAGAGGTGGAGGGGAAAGTTTTCGGGGCTCACAATATGCCCTTTTTCTTATGATTCTTTTCATAGGTATTCCACTTTTCATCCCCAGTTATCATCCGGTAAGAAGGGTTTTATTTCGCTCCGTACTAGCAGATATTTTTATATGATAACGTGATCATTCAAATTCTTCTCACTTATGTGGCATCCATCTCGAATACCTTCATAATAATCCTAGTTTCCAAATGTGGTCCGAAATAGTTTGTTGAAATGAATCAAACCTTTCCAAACTCGAAATTTGTTGTAAACGAAAAAGACAAAACTTTCCCGTACATCTAATATATATTTTTAAATTATTAAGGAAAGTATGCTTTCAGTTTCAACAAAAATATGGTGGAAAAGATAAATTAGTTTTAATACAAAGTAGCAGAACATTAACTCAAAATTTCCCTTGTATAACTTACAAACTTCTTATTATTTCCGTTTATCTAATATTTATAATGAGAAATTTTGTCATAAGCATTAAAATAAATAATGTTATCTTCAGCAGTTACAAAGCTTCATGATATTAAAAGAAAATATGCTCGAAAATTTACATTTGATATTATGATTAAGAATACATTCTCTCTTTTATAATTTTTATCAACGAAGTTTCTTCATGTTCAGATATTAATTAAAAATGCTAATAACATCACATAATTTGAATGTTTAGATCTAAAAATAAACAATGAAAGCAGATTAAAACTCATCGCAAATGCGGGTATTTGTGTTTGGAACCATTTTGAATCATTTTATTGTTCAAAATCTCAGTGCCTGCAAAACCAAAATTGAATTCGCCATCTAGTTTTTTCAAGTATAATACACAACAGATTATTATGTTTCAGCACGAAACGTAACTTCGTTGGATCTTTCGTTTGTCTTTCTTCCTCTTTCCCTGCCACACATGAAAGCATAAATCCTAAGAAAAATTTTTCTATGAAAAGTTTTAGTTCTTCATGTTTACTATTCGCTTCCAATTATTTTGAGATAAAAATAACGTTACATATTTTTTCATCTGATTTTAATTATTTTTATAGATTAATGAAAGAAAATCTCTTATTTTAGGTAGAAGTTTTGAGAATGATCCTGAAGAGGAATAATATAAATATTGACTGTATTTCTAATCAAAATTCCAGGAAGCATAAATCTTATATTAATGAAGAAACAGTGGAACATAGACAGTATAAGGACAAAAGAAAATAATTAGGCTTGAGGCCAAAGAATTGGTAATCTAGATCCAAGAAGAAACTAAGATTTTATCCTGAGATTGATGCAAGTTATTTTCCTGATCAAAAGAAAAGAAGTTTTCCTTGAGCGATTCAGTATGTAAAGAATCCACATACAAAAATAATCTTAGCATTATATGCGAAGAATGTAATAATACTCAGAGACTTTCCTAAAGTATTTTTTCTAATATTCTTTATGCATGACTTGCCTCTTTTTTTAGTTGCATTGGAACTGAAAATATGTTAGATATGTAGGGTTTTATTTTGTAAGTATGTTTATTTATTTTAAAATAAATAAGTCCATATGTTTCGAAAATTTTTTATGGAAATGTAGTGGAATGCAAATAATTATACAATGCTATGTTGGCAATGGAATTTTGCTAACAAATACCGGTGTGCTAATAAGTATAGAAATAAGAATAATTGCAAAAAATATTTTTAGAACGGTATCACTATTTTTTTTTTAAACTACTCTTATCTCTTTGATTATGGTGTAATTTTTTTAAACGTGTAAAACATTTTCAAATTACTGGAATATTTAAACACTGACTATAAAATAAATTATATTTTTTTAGTAAGTTTTCTCTATAAAATTCATAAATGAAAGGTATGTTTTGCTTGTCAACAAAATAAACATGCAAGTCAAAAGTTATAATACCACTTTTGAAAAATAAATTGATTCAGTACAGACTATACAGATGTATGATATTAAAAATTAAATTTATAAATAATCATTATAGTATGGAACGAATGTAAATATAATACGTAATAACTTTAAAAAACAAACGCTTTTTCCCAAGACTTTCTTAGAATTTCAATTGTAGTTTGGTGGGTGGGAGCACTTAATTCTTCAGAACCTCCATCTCTATTAATGACATTTTAGATGACATGAAAAACGCTTTAAAATTATCCATTTTAATAAATAACATTTAAAATTTAAAATATAACTATTGTACATTAATAATATAAAGAATTACTTTGATATGAATAAAATTACAACTATAAATTAAGTTAAAAACTGATGAAAAAGTCATGACTTAGAAAATGTTTCGTGGCGGGGGTGGGCGGGTCGATGTCTAGCCAATCACGTTGCTAAAAAGGAGTCCGAGTTTAAGAGAGGAAATTTTAGATGTTAAAAGTTAGAATGAGTTGGTATCCAGTGGAGCTTCTGTGATTGGCTAATCAGAGAGGTCAGCTATTTTTTCATTTAAGGTTGGGGAGAAGCTCCATCAATTATTGAGTAGTTATGAACTAGAGCAAGTCGAACTGCAAAAATGGACAGAATTTAAGATTAAAAGTAAACAAAATTAATAATTAAATAAAAAAGAACATATTTAGAAATCAAAGAAAAGCAAGATTAATTATGATTGATCTGGGTCTGGGAAAGTTAGGATCAGGAGTATACATTTTGATGTTTTAGTGATCGATTTATTATCAGAGTTGTCAATTTTATTGAAGAAACTGGTAAAATGTCAATTAAAACTTTATGATTGGAAAATTTACCTGACATATTCTTAGGAATTATTTACTTCTGAATTTATAAGCATATTTGATCATTTATCTCTTTTAAAAACATAAAATATCAAGAAACATAACAGCATATACTTAAAACTGTGTATGCATACTATTAAAAAATGTTGCTCAAATTCGAAATACTTTGAAAGATATAGGAACTTTATCATAATTAATATAATATTTTAAATTAGCTGAATTAGAAATGTATCTTAAAAAGACTAATACATATATTTTTTAAAAACATTAACCAATTTTTGTTCGAATTAGTCAATTTTTATTCGTATAAAGTATGCTTTTTGTTTTGTCTTGTGTATTCCAAATATAAATACAGTTCTAACAAGTAATTTTCACAATAATTGCTAAAGGGAAAACATGCGTATTTAAAGAAAGTTTTTTTTTTAAATTTAAGGACACACTATAATGAAAACATGAATAGGTTAAAACATCACATTTCGTTCAAAAACTTTTTTCTATCTGAAAATGCATCCGTTTCTCTTTGATATTACGCAAAGACAGCTTTAAAAGTACAAAGTACTTTTTAACATGCATAGACTTTTCAAGAAATATTTTTAAAAAGTTAAACATGAGAGTATTGTAACACTCTCATTGATAAAAATGTTAACCCTTAACTTCGCCCTGTTACATTTCTGGAACAAATGATTTATTTTAATTTAACAGACTCAATATTTTTTTAATTACCTACAAATCACTAATCTGAGAAAAAAAGATTACTGCAACGAAATTCAAGCTAATTTTGTCTCTAGATGGAAGTACATTTTTTCCATAAATCGCAACAATTATAAAAATCTCTGATGCCTCAAGAACTGTGTTTTTGCTATAAAAAGAATCCATTACATTTTATGCTTCCTCTTGTTGATTGACGAAATAAATTACCAAGTAAGAAATTTAAACTTTTTATGATGAATAATAAAATCCTCACATAAAAAAAGTTTTGTAATTTACAGCACTACTGCGCAATGTTGCACTTCTACAGAAAACAAAAAAAAAAATGACTGAAATTCAATTTAAAACTCCTTAACTTTTTTTTCCTTTTATTATTATTTGAGAACTAGCTGATATAAATTTAATAGAAATTTAAAAAATTAAAAAATTTAAATAAAATTAAATTAATTAAATTTAAATAAATAAAATAAAATTTAAATAAAAATTAGTGCATTTTTATTAAATTTAATGAAATATTTACAAAAATTTTTCCTGGTTAGAATGTTTCTCACATTTTATAAAACGGGATAATTTTTTTGTATGTAATCAGAATCATTTGTAATCAAAATTTTGTATGTAATCTCATCTTTTCATCGTTTTTGGAAGAAAATTTTAGAGTTTATTTTTGATATCAGATAAAACTTATACAAATTTTGGTTTGTTATCCACATGTTGTCTTATTTTCATTAATCTATTCCAACGATCTTTTTATTATCCTGACTCTTATTTTTCGTTGATCATGATTGGTAAAGATTTTACTCAGTGTAGGATTTATGTTTTCTTCTTGAAGAATACGTGATTGATTTAGCTGTGCAGCGAAGAGACAGTCGCGAAAATATAAAAATGCGTTTTTTTTAATATTTTTTTAAATAATCTAGAGAAAAATATTTCATCAGTTTCTTGTAATTTGTTCGAATGCATTATTAATCGAAAAAGTTGCAGATATTTGATGTTACTTTCATTCCAGACTCAACATTAAAATGAAAACAAATATTCAATGTTTCTCCCGACGCAGTTTTTATTAATATTCTAGAGTTCACTTCTACAATTTTCTTTTTTATGTAAAGTTAACATATCTAAATATTTTCTACCCAGAACTTTAAGTTTGTTTTCCGCATTTATTGTAAATGATTGTTTTATTTTTTTAATCAAGTTAAATTTTTTATATTGCATTTCCTTAACACTTTTAGCTTCTTAAGCAAGAGCAATACTTTAATTTCATCACTACTTGTTCATTTGAAAACCATGTATCAGTGATAATATTTTGTATTTTCTAGAACTATATCAATAGTTATAAATAATATTTTTTCTGGTATAATTAAATCTATCCA
>BMAV01028225.1:330239-349197 GCA_019973955.1 Trichonephila inaurata madagascariensis
AAAAAAAAAACTAAGACAGATTCTCAATTCCAAACGTTACTGCCACCCATTCGTCTCTCAGACTAACATTGTTCTAAAAATACTATATGCGAAAATATTTTGAGAAAAAGAAATATCATTATCTGTAGTAACCAGGGTCATATAAAGAAACTGAACTGCACGTTACATTTCCTGTTTTGGGGGAAAGGAGAGTACAAGGTTATTTGTTATAGCCGTAGTCTGCTAGACGAATGGGTAGCATTCTAGGGTTAATGGACAACAGAGTGCATAAACGAACGCAAAGTTTAATTGATTTTGTATAATATAGCTTGTTTCAAAAAATTGTTTACCAAAAAATTTTTGCAAGCAATTATAGTATAAATTACAATTTATTGAAAGTATTATGAAAATTTAACTACTTTAATACAGTTAATAAATTTGGGTATTTAATAACAACGATCATTTACGTTTCAATTCAGAAGAGCTCTACTCTTCAAGGTTGCAAAAATTAATATCTACTATATTTAATGCAGTAATATTATAAAATCATAGGTTTTGTTTTTATTTAAAAATATATATAAAATCAACAAAATATTTTATTGCGAATAAATATTTTAACAATTACGAACCAATACAGTTTTAAACTCATAATTTACTTTTTCGGTAGCAAATAATAATAAATGATTATATCTATTAATCAAATTGATTAAAAGAACTGTTAAACATTTTAATACACCTAATTGAATAACCGAGATAACATTGTACTAAAAACTGTTTTCTATGATATCCTTTTAAAAATATTTATCCCTTTTTTCAGTCAAAACAGCTTACTAAGAAAAATGTGAAAAATTATCTTTCGATTAAATATTTTACTTTGAAAAAGTTTGGGTTTTTATTATTTCTTCTTTTATTTAAGTATCACATCAAAAATGTTCCAAAAACATCTAAAATATTTCATTATCATCAAAAGAACTATTTAAATGGAAAAAAAGTGCGCCTTTTGAATTTTCATCCTCTTCCGTCAAATGTGCGAATTTTGTTATTTTAATTATTTTTTCTTTACATAAGGAGTGGGGAGGAATATTTCTTTACAGCTAACTGCAGATAGTAACATTTATTTACGGCAAGAAGAATTCATATTCTTTACGCTCAGTAAGTTTGACGAATGATTATTTTTCTAGAGTAAAGTTGACACTCTTCGCTTCCCGATTCTTTCGTACTTAGAAATATAATTGAAAAATTATTTTAAGTGTTATTTTTATGTCAACAACTTTTTCACCGTTTTTTTTTTATTTAATTATATGATCTTATAAAGTAACTGGATCTTCGAAATTCCGAAGTAAAAGTTGGGAATTCATACCGAACTTGTGCAAGCTGTATACTGAGTACGTAAAAAAATAAATCTGTTAAAAAGAGATTTATTTATGTTATTTTACTGGTCATCCAATTATAATTTTTTTAGGTGTTAAAAAAAAATAATTCTTAAAAAGTCATACTGTCATTGCAATTCAAAAATGTTTTAGTTTTTAAAAGCTTTGAAGAATGTTATATATATATATATATATATACTGCTGGCCACGCAAAATGCAACACCAAGAAAAGAAAGAGATATTACAGCCTCTTGTAACATGTGGATAATGACAAAATCAGTAGTTAGAGTAACCGCCTTTGTTGGCATTAAAAGCAGCTACATACCTCGGCATAGAATCAAAGAACTTTGTATGTATCCTTGGGGTACAGCAGTCCATGCGGCTTCCAAATATTGCCAAAGTTAATTTGGTGTAGCAGCGGATTATGTATCTCAGGACAGATCGGGAAGATAGATCAGGAGAACAAGTAGGTCAAGGAAGCAATTCAATCTGATGGGTAAAGAAGAACTTTTGAACATTAGGTGCCACGTGTGGTCGCGCATTATCCTGTTAGAATACGGCTGATGACAACCGTGGAATCTATGGGAGGACTACGAGCTTCCACACCTCAGAGATGTAGCGCTTGCTGTTAAGTGTACTGGTAATGAGTACTAGAGGGGTGCGGCAGTGAAATCCAACACCCCTCCCCCCTCCAAATCGTGATACCAGGTGCAGGACCAATGTAGCGATGCATAAAGAAAGAGTTCAGCAGCCTCTCACCACCATAGGCACTTCATCTCATCGCACCATTGATGGAGTAAACGCCTGTGGCTTCCCGTTAAGGTTAACCGAAGCAATGGATGCCTTACGGACATCCCACTCTGCTGCAAACGACGTCGAATGGTACCAGTGGACTCCGAATGATGCGTAACAGACTGAATCTGTTGTGGTATGGTTTTATGTAGCTGGGCGATTCATCACTGCCAGTCACTGCCACCATCACATCAGTTATTTTATAGAATAACTAGGTATTTCACAAAACAACTAGACAAGTCAGTTAAAGTATATAATAGATTAATAATTCCATACTTTACCTAGTTATTTTATGAAATAACAAGGTATTCCATAAAATACAAAGGATAGACCATTTAAGTGAAAAATAAACAATTTCAAGATCATAAATAGCTAAAAACTCTTGAAAAATACATTTTATCTCTTTTGCGAATGAATAATTGATGGATAACAAGGGAAAGCACAGATGACATGATTTATCATTGCTCATATTGATAGCATTAGTTAAACAGAAAGGTTAAAAAAGAATATGTTGCAAAAATCGATTATATTTAAATATTGTCAACAGAAATGCATGCTGGGAAGAAAAGCAGTTGCTTCATAAAGCATTGTGTAAACTTTTTAAAACAAAAATGTAAGAGAATATTAATTAGAATTTTAAAAGATACCTTTATTTTACTTTTTATTATTTATTAGAGCAAGGATTGCTGTGATGACACTTTGGATTGAACTGCTAATTATTTTTGAAACAAGCATACTTTTTACTATTACTTATTATTACTTTTTTATTTTTTTTTTTTTTTTTTTTACACGAGCACTTTTTAAATCCTTGTCCAATACCGCAACTTTGAACTGTTGCAACAGATCGAAGCGTTGTGTCAATATTTGAAACTTCTTCAATGGAAATTAATTCTCGCTGACATATATACTGAACAGATACCTAGAGTACAATTGTTTTATTCAGCCTAGTTGGAAAAATTCTTCCCAAAGCAGCTAGAACCGGTTCAAAGAACTTTCGAGTGTCGTATTTCATACTCTAGCGATCAAGTAATCATAATTCTATGGAATACCTTGTTAAATAGTAGAATTCAATAATTTTATATACTTTGACTGACTGATCTAGTTATTTCAGGAAATACTTAACTATTCTAGGAAATAACGGATTTCACACTTTAACGGTAACATATGCGTCCAATATTTTTTTTTACATGCTTTTAAAATAATCCTGTACCCTAATTTAACGGGGTTTTTTAACACGAATTTTTTAAAAAAAAATAGGAGATTTGTGTCCTAAGGATAAAGACGATTTGATTTAAATTATGACAGTTTATGATAATAAAGAATACGATAATGATGAGGTCGAAAGTCAAGATCAGTTAATAACAGCTGGTTTAATTTGCAAGGTTTCGAAATTTGCAACAAGCATGGAACAGCATTTTCTTACTCATGATCTTGACATAAAGGCATAACAAAAGAAAAAAAAGCAACCGAAGCAGTTAATATCAAATTAAATTCTTCATTTGAATGAAAACCCAACAGTTGAGCTACACATATCTCACAAAGTTACTCATTACAGCATTTTTGATCCAGCTCGTAACAAATGTGAGCTCTTTTTTATCAAATAGCGATTACTAGTGGTTTGTTCGTAGTTTCATTTACTGATCTGTAGTTTCAATCTGAATTTATATACATGTTATATCTACTTACAGACTGAAATTTCAATGTACACAAGTTATAATTTTTTTCTTGTAATAAAAATGAATTGATTTTATTTTGTAAGTATTCAACATGGATTTTATTATTACTTTATTGTTGCACGGTTTTATGGGAAAATATCTAGAGATTTTTTAACTTACACGATCTTTCAAAATTGTGGAACATATCCCCAAATTTCCCGTATGTCACATGCAGTTTTTACATAATTTTTTTTTGCATGTTTTTCTAAGGAATGTCTCTATCGTGTAAGAAAAAGAGGTATATATATATATGTGTGTGTGTGTAAACGTTTCTTTTAGCCCCTTAAACTGATTTAAGCAGAAGTAAAGATGTAGAATTTTTTTCAAAACTAGCGAGAGAACTTTAAGATAAAACAACTTACATAATATTTTTCCGCATAGAATTTTATTTATGAAAAATTTATCTCAGAATGACAGACTGTATTGCTGCGCATACCCAACAAATAATTGGCATGAAATTTTCTTTTACATCTTTTAAAGTTACATTTTCTTATAGCCGATGTCATTTAACACAAAGAGTGCAAAAAATATCTTTAAATTGGCTTCCTCTGAGCCCATAATTCTCAAAGTAAATTCTTTTAAGCACTCTTAAATCTTAACGGAGCTCAGATATTTCTATCGCGTATTAAAGATCCTTTACGCATATAGAGCGAAGAAATTGTTACCTCTCTTCGCATTTTAAAGCCCTTAATTGTCTCCTTCTAACAATAAGTGACACAATACTTTTGCGAGGATTTCTTACATTTAACAAGTAAAGAGCTTTGAAGTTATTTTATCTTCAGTATAAGTATTTTAATTAATGTGTGCGAAGAGATCATGTGGTTCAAAACAGCACCAGTTCCTACCAAGGAAGAAGCTTATCTACACTCTAACGCTCTACCAACGAGAGATATAATCTAGAATAGCCTGAGAATCCGTTCCAACGGTAATGATCATGTTCCACATCCTCTTCTACTTAGTTTAATGATTTCCTGTTCTAGACATCAATAAATGGGGAGAATTTTCAAAAGGAGAGAACATCATTAAAAATAGACAAACGCTCGTTCTAATCAACTATCCTACAAAAAGGAGAATAAAAAATAAAATTGCAAAAAAAAGATGGAAAAATGTATGTTAACTAATTTCAACAAAAATATGGTCCATGCGCATAATGATCAAGTGTTTGTTTGCCCTCAAGGAATATTCTCGAATACTTACCATCGCATAGTCTAAATTGTTTTCTGATAACTTTCCTCATTCAATCGAAGTCCGTTACTCCAGGCATCTTTCAGCACGATGCATTGGGGAAGGATCAAGTTTTAGACAATGTTGTAGAAAAAAATACTCCTGCGACAATTATTTCTTTTTTACTAAAGGAAAATGAGTTGTGAAATAAATTCAAAAGAGAAAAACGTTTTGCTTTTGTTTAAAGGTAAAATGCAGCTTTTTATCATAAACATTTTTTTCTTTTTCTCCCTTTAATGAATATTTACTCAACGAGAAAATGTCTCTTGCTATTTTTGTCAAATGCAAATGTATAATCAATAGATACTAAAAATCTCTTGTTAGTAGTACATTTAATGATCATATAATGATTGCTAAAATACGTCTTAAAATTTTAGTTGCAACTCAGTGAGGGAGTTACTTTAAGATTTTCGCTTTGAAAACCTTAAATTGTTTGATACCGAGGAGGAAACACTTTTCTTGTATAACTATTTTTAAAAAGGCTTTTACATGGAAATCATATTGAGTTATTTTACAAAATTATTTTTCTGCAGGTTTATTTCTCCTTTAATTGTTAAAGCAAATTGATTTTATAACATCGTTGTGGAAATTTCGGACTTAGTTCGCTTTCCTGCAAAAAGGGTATTGCTGCTAGAAAGAGCGTTTGTCGGTCAAGATAAAGTTATTTTTCTACAATGTTACAATTCCAGGTCACTCGAAAAGTCGTCAAGTTCGACGACAAAAATTGATGCACCAAATTGCGCCAAGTCTGGGATAAATATTTAAGGGAAAAAAATTTAGAAATCCCTGGAAGATTTTTCCGAGTCTATATAAGGACGTTGTAGAGAAGCAACAATGGAGTCCGACATTTGACAGCACTTGTGCGTTTCGATGACTTAATGCAAAATTGAGATTACGGATTTGAATTAATGTGATCAGTATTTTGGGAAATTTTAAATCTGTATTGCTGATGAGATTTATTCGTATGTGTTATTAATTTCTTGTTGGAAGAAAATCTTCCGAAATCACTTAAGTGTTGCAGAACACTTTGAAAACCTTTGCCTGTTAATTGGGTGTTATTTTCCTGCACTTCGCAACGATCAACCATATAAAAATGTACGCCTAATTCTTCTTTTGCACAATTTTAGAAAGAAATCTCATTTACACGACTTATTTTTATTTAACATGATCGGCCCAAATTGTAAGAAAATTTTGCTTTACTATTAGCATGATCATAATAAGAAACGAGATGGAAAGTTTCAACGTGATCTGCAGTTATTAACGTCCTCTTGCAGAGAATAATGCAACGTCCAAGCCAAAATACAAACATGACGATTAATTATTGAATTCGTTCTGAAATTAATTGAAACATCTACAACACAGGAGGCTAGTTTTAATTTTGTTCAAGAACTTACAGAAAAAATTTCACAAACGGAGAAATAAGATTATAACCAAAACAATTATTGTGATAGCATTAATACTGCTGTGCCAAGTAAATGTGTAAATTTATTGAGGGAGAAAGCCGATAAACTAAATCATTTTTATGTTTAACTCATTATTTTGTCAAATTTTTGTATTTGTGAATTAATGATATTTTTTTTTATCATTTGCAAGTGCTAATTTACTTTGCATGATACATGAAAAATCTTTATGAAATAAAGTGTTTAAGATCCCAACATGAAAATTATAATTCATTCTATTATTATTGGTGACCGTGAAATTGAAACCAATCTTCTATTTTTTCATAGATACGGCATACTTTTCACGTGACTTTCTTTTACACGCATTCTTTGAAAGCACCTCTATCACGAAAAAACAGATTTAGGTTTTCTATAAGAACTGTGAGAATATACTACATAGGATCGAAAAATTTAGGTTTTCTTTGCAAAATAAATGATTTTTTTTCCTTGGAAAAACAGATTTCCTCTATAGTTTTTCTCAAATAGTAGCAAGTTTGCAAGTAAAACAATAATTATTTTGTTTTTCTTGACATTAGAATGTTAAACATCACAGAAAATTTCGAAAAAACCCTAAGAAATCATTTATTTAATGTTGTTTTTGATCCAATTTATATAGTTGTAACAACAAGAAGTTTTCCTTAGAATATATATTTAAACTAAAATTAATAATAAAAAAACAATACTCTTTTAGTTTTTAAGATATAATTCTGAAAGAAAATGGTAATATAGCAATTTCTTAGTTATATATATATATAAATCTCCTTAGAAAACATAGCAGCAATAATTCTTTTAAAATTGCTTTGTGAATTTAACAATATGTTCATAAAAGTTAAAGTATATTTTATTTGTAATTACAATATAAAGCTAATTTAATATATGTAATATATATTAAAATACTAATAAAATAGTTGTAGACCAATACACTTGTAAAAACGTAAAATATTTTGTTTTTACTAAATTAATATTTATTATTCATGTAAAAATTATTTCTTGTGTATAAAAGTCTTAAGAAACTAGAAAGCCTTGCTATTTTTCAGCTATTGATGTAAAAAAAAAAATGTGAAAAAGAAATTACTTTTCACGTGATTATGAAGATTAAAATTGTGCAAATATATAATTACTTATTCTTCTATATTTCTTCTACATCTGTTAAATTTATATACTTGTGTTATGTATGAAATAGCTTTACTGAAGCACTTTTTGCATTCATTTTAATCTTATTAATACTGTTGAAAGATCCATATATGATTAAAAATACATAATTTTAAAGAAGAAATATAAACCGATCATATGAAGCAGTAATATATGTTTCCCGACTGATAATTAAATTGAATTCTTAAATCTGGAAAATTTACAAACCATAGATTAACCCGATTTCCAATTTTGTCATAAAAAGTTTAATAATAATGGATAGTAAATAAAGGATTAATGGGATTGCACTGTTTTCAAAAGTACATTAAATTACAAAAGGTCTGTCTAGACTTCTAAGCTTAGTATGTATACACATTTTCCCCAAAAATTTACATTTATATTAAAAATCTTTTAAGTAAATCCATAATATTAAAATATTTTCACAATACATGATAAGGAGACAATATGCATATATACCCAGTGTTTCGAATAATTGTCTTAAAATCTATTAATTTCAAAATCCATTGTAATCCAGCTAAAATAAAAATATATTCTTATCATCGAACAAACCTAAGTACAGTCTGACCTCTATTTAACGAAGTGGCTAAATCCCGAAAAAAAGTTCGTTATATAGAGGTTCATCTTTCAATATAGTTTATAAACCCAAATTTTAAATTCATGAACACTATATATTTAAAAAAAGGAATTATTCACACCTTTTTATAAATTAATATCCATTTATTTTATACATCTTACCCATCAAAAAAAAAGGAAAGAAAGAAAAACAAGAAAAAAGAATGTCGAGGAATACACTGTATTTTCAACAGTAAGAAAATTTTATATTAAAATTGATTAATTTTAAGGACATTTTCTAATTTAAAGCATAGATGTAATTTTAAACATACATTATTTTATAACTAGAAATTCTAAGCATACATTACCACATGTGACTTTATATTTAATTACTCAAAAAATATGTTAATTTTGCTTGAATTTTTTTTTGTTTGGAAAAAGGCTTTGTTTCATAATACGCCTCACATGTTTGCAACGCACCAAAAATCTCTTCAGGCGTATTTTCTTCACACTGTAATCCACGTCAAGTTGTTTCAAATGAATTTATCATTTAATCATACAAGGGCTTATTGATTTCTGCATTATCATCGTTTCATTTTCATCTTCCTCTTCATTGCAATCCACTGTTGTGTTGTTTTTATTTTTCAGACTCTTCAAAATATCCGATTCAGTTAGTGATCCAGAGGTTTTAGCTTCAGTATCAAGGGAACGAAGATCATAAAGCAGCACATTATACGTAACTTCTTGTTTTTTCTTTAGCTGTATCCATATTTTTTTTTCATTTCTTCTAATGGAACATTATCTTCAAGCTCCGTACTTGACAAACTCTCACTGCTGACAAAGAATCCAGCTTTGGCAAAACTGTTATGAATGGTACGATCTGTGACATCATAATTCTATGCTTTCGAAATTTCTGAAATACTTTCTCGTAAGTTGACATTTGGCATGGATTGATTGTTTTCAGGAGCAGTGATAACTTTTGGCAGTATCTTCTTAAGATAGAGTCTTGAGATAGAGTACTTTAAAATTTTTTCTCACCCCTTGATCCATTGGGTTCTGTTTTGATGTAGTGTTTGGTGGCAAGTAAAAAACTGTATCATTCTTCAATTTTGGTTGATTTCTTTCTGATGGTCAGGGAATTCTCTAAAAGGGGATCAATTTTGGAACTCTTTTTAACCATTGTTTGTCCAACCTTTGATTCCAATTTTCACAAATTTCTGACGTCATCCAAGAATTTTTGTCTATGTCGTAACCAGCTTCCAAAGATTTTGCATCTTTGATACATCTTGGAGTTTTGCTATAACAAGTGGTTTTAATTTCTGATACCCAGTCATATATTTTTTTTTATTCTAATATTTCTATTTTTTTTTTCTCCAAAGCATTTTTCGTCTTTAAATGTTAATTTATTTTTTTTCAAATTGAAAAAGTAAATCAGTCTCATCTGCATTAAAGATGTTTTCTGGCTTATAGTCTTTAAAATTTTTACTTAGTGTCTTTGTTATCCAATTTTTAATATAATTATCATCAACATCTTTACTTTCCCCAGATAACAATTATCCTGCAATTCCGTGTCTTTTTTTAAATTTTTCTGACCATCCATTGCTACCTAGAAATTGGTTGTATCCCAATGCCTTCTCAAATCGAAGATCTTTCTGTATTACGAAAGGCTTAGAGATCGGAGCATTTTACTATTGTATTGTATGTATCCACTTCAAAACTGCCTCGTAGACATCTTCAGAGACGCATGTTCTTAAACGCTTTGAACAAGAATTTGATGATGAATCATAATTTTGTAGCTTATCTCTATTTTTTATAATTGCTGATAAGTTGATTGGAGGAATACCAAATTTTAAAGCAATATCCTTTTTTTTCTGGATGCCTTTATCCACTTCATGAAGAATTTTTTTTTTCTTTGATGCACAATCACTTACGTTTTGACATTTAGAGCTACAAGAAACGAAGTTACCAGTATGACTGATCAACACTACTAGTTCAAGAACACGAAGACACGAGACAACTCCACAGAGGGTGAAATGGAATATCGAATGTACTTCTAGTGAACTGGACAACAAATGTTAAAGGTTGTACTTTTTGAATAAAACGCCCAGAATTCTATTGCTCTTGGTAAGTTGGGCACCTAATAAAACCAGTTCAAGATTTTTGAGAGCAAGAAAATGTGTTAAAAGAGAGAATAACTTGAAATGGACAAAAAAAATTTTAAATTAGGGAGTAAAAGAAATTGACTCACAAGAGAAAAATTTCGTTATATATAAAATACGCTTCGCTATTGGGAGGTTATTTTACGAAGAAAATCGTGAAATGTTCTTCGTTCGAGGAAAAAGATTGCTATGTAGAAAAATTCACAATATAGAGGTTCATAATCTGTAGGCTCAACTGTATTAATTAATGTTTAAAATGCTATATATATATATATATATATAAATATATATATAGCATTTTAAACATTAATTATTCGTATATAATGTTACTAAATTTACAGTAGTTTTAGAATTTAAAAGTTATTCTTATACTATTAACTCTTCTTTTCAACAGTGGTACAAGTAAATATAGAAGTTTCGTGGGCCTTAAAATTTTATTTAATCCTGCAATGCTAGTTTAAAAGAATAAGAGAGTTAACTATTACATTACTGTGAATTTTTAACTTTGACCTATACTGAATGCTTTAATTCTATTTATAGTTTATTTTCATTTTAGATTAAAGGCAATTTAGTGAATTATTAATGATTTTAAATATATATTGTTACGTTAAGGTAAGTTTTGTAATTAAAAATTGATGATGATCTTTAAAGGATTTTTTGAAACCAAAATTCTCAATAATGTATTTAATAAACTCAACTTTTATTTCAGTTTCATTTTCATGAAAAAATCTAACTGAGAAATATTAAAACAGATACAAAAAAAAAGGAGTAAAAGTGTAGTTTTTGTATCATGCAGTACAGCAGTGAACATTTTCTGTAACATGTAATGCGCTATATGAAAAAAATTTATATTGAAAAACATTAGATTTCATACATTGAATCAAACATAAATAGAATGAAACACTTTATTTTTTTTAATTAGATGCTTTTGTAATCTGGAGGCTAAAGAACCAATTCAAGGGTTATAAACCTGTAAACTCAATGTTTATCTATATAGTAAATAATGATGAGAAATGAAAAAGGACTCTGTTATTTAGTTCATTGGTATGGAAAAATAACATGTAAAATTAAGAATTAAAAATAAATACCTCAGATAAAATCCTTGACATTTGATTGAAGTTCAAAGTTTCCTGATTTTTGTGTCATGATATATCTTACAGCTCTTTTTGATAATTATTTAACAAATAAAAATTAATGAAATCACATAGCTATTTAGTATTTTAGCTATTATTATTAATTTATTGAAAGAGATCAGATTATTAATTTTTATCATATTTTTGCTTACAATTTCGTTTAACAGACTTGAGAGATATCTTAAAATGTTTTCTTACTCGTTTATTTCAAATCCTATGTTTTTTAAAATTCTTATCTCACATTTGCTTGATAAAAAGTTTGTGGACATTTAAATATCTGATCTG
Source organism: Trichonephila inaurata madagascariensis (assembly GCA_019973955.1). Lineage (NCBI taxonomy): Eukaryota > Metazoa > Arthropoda > Arachnida > Araneae > Nephilidae > Trichonephila > Trichonephila inaurata. The sequence continues at coordinate 342,040 of BMAV01028225.1, forward strand.
AACAACATGGTACATTTTAAAAAGTTTTGGTTTTTTATTTTTTTCCGTAGATTCATTGTTTTGGAGATGTACTATGATCCATAATTAAAACACAAACAAACAAATCAACGCCCAATGGTTGTAATTTTTGTAAGCAAAAATCAGCTTCTTTTGTTACATGAAGGACAAATATCCTTCTTATTGAGATAACTCGAGCTATCTAAATCTAAAAAAGATATTGGAAAAAATGAGGCAAGTAAAACTAAACAGAATTTTATGCTGAATGTTCTAAAATGTGTGTGTGTGTTCAGCTGCTACTAAACTCTTTAGTGAATTATACAAAAATTTATTAAATCACATGACAGAAATAATTTGTATTACATATTTTTCGAAATAATAAATTAATAGTACATAAATTGTGTGTGTGAGTTGTAGTTCAAGAAGAAATGCTTTTTTATAAATGCGGATATATTCACATGTTACAAAAATTATATGATCCTAAGATTTTTATTTTAAATCTTATTTCAAACGTTTTGTACAAATCTTGCACCAAATCCTACACACCAAATATGGCAAACACATGTTCCATGTCTTTCACTTGTATCGCTAATCAAATATCTATAAAATAAGCAAATCTGTAAACTAGCGAAATGTCGATGAAATGAACAAAAAAATGCAAGAACTGACTTGAAAATTAGGAATTCCTTGTAAAAAATATCTAAGGATACTTCTACTGAATGAATGAATCTAAAAATTCACAGCATAATAAAATTTTTAAAATTTTCAGTTTTCGAAAAGAATAAATTTGCTGCAAAAATTAAATTATTTACTAGTATATGTAAAGTATTCTTCATTAATTTATCATAATTCTCTTTACATGTCAAAAGAATGCTATAATTTCTAAAGCAATTGCTTGAAGGCTTATTGCCGGATGTCTCATACAAAATTTGCATTGAGAACACATTCCCAAATCATACTTGCTTTGTTTCCTTAATTACAACTTCCGAACGACCGCAACTGCATTTTCAGTCAAAACAAAGAAATAAGCAGTCAATTCGGAATACGCGAAAGCCAGACACATTCCGAAAATCCAAGTCCTGACTCATTATAAACATATAGAATATTGGTAGGATATCTGTGTACTTTCCCTTTACAATCATCGAAATAAGTGGAATGCAGCTTCTGATGGAAACATCCACTTTGCGCTTCCGGCTTTCCATGCAAATAACTGGATTAAGACAGTAGAGCATATATACTTGGAACAAACGGAAATTTCATTATTCCCTAATTGAGCGGAGTGTTATTACCCTTAACGTGTATACCCAATTAATATGTTTGCTAATTATCATGTTCCATGCATATCCTTTGTGTTTCAAATCGACGGGAGAAACAGATTCTTGGAAAATGAGTGTATTGAAGGGAAATAAACCTTACTACCTCCTCTCCCAGTGTCTTTTATTCCGACGGGAAATTTAAGTTCCTAAGGGCTGGATTTGATTTGGAGCAAAGATTCCCTCTCTTAATCGTGTCCCTGTTTCATTAAAGAAGCAAAAACGATGAAACACTCATTGGATGCTTAATTGGCTTAATTGTTTATATGGAAAGAATCGAAACACATTAGAGGAATGTCTTGAGTTGTTTCCGTTTATGATGTTTTCATTTTTCGTTTGAGAAATGAAAAACGGGAAATGAAGCTAAAATGTAGCTGATCACCAAATGAATTTTTTCGGTTAGTTTTAAAGGCTCGTTTTGGAAATTTTATCGAAGGATTAGCTTCAAGAAGTAGATTAGAATATTTCATGATTTTTATTGAGAGAGAATGGATTGAAAGGGATTTTTGGTTTCATCGGACTATTCTCCCTTTTTTTATAAAACCCATTAAAAATTAAAAATGGAGCAATAAAGGTTTTCCATACATATATGTACTTTAAAAAAAGTTGTTTTTACTTTACTTTACTTTAAGTACTTTAAAAAAAAATGAAAAAGAAATTCAACTCTAGTTGGTTATTTCCACATCATAAAATCAGCTAAAAAGTCAAGAAAAATGTTTTGATCGAAACATAAACCAAACGCTGTATTATATCTAACTGTGCCATTAAAAATAACCCCATGGCTATTTTTATTTGGATATATAATTTAAATATTATCATTATTTATAGTAATATATTAAAATAATTTAATATGAATTATTTAGTTTAATAATTACTTTAAAATAATATTCCAGAGTGCATAATAATAAACTAAATTTATGTAACTAAAAATGTAATAAAGCAGTTATTGAAAAATTATGTGTGGAATGGGGGTATTTTTGTTGAGGGTTTCTATAACGAAGACATTATGTAAAAAATAAAGAAAATAACGCTTTCGATTACAATTTCAAGAAATTAGTGAACTGTTTTCTAGAAAGAGCAATGAGTTATTCAAGTACATATTTAACAGTAAACAACATCAAAAGACATCGTCTTAATGAATTTTTAAATAATATTATAGCTGAAAGAACAAAAATATCTCTTTCGCCTTTTAAAAATATTTTCTATGAATTGATTGTTATGCACACAACAAAACTTCACTTATCAGAATGAAGTACTTATTTCGCTTTCAAATTGATTTTAAATACTTTTGCTTATAAATGGCACATAAAATTTCAGCTTTTTACTTAACTGAATACTCTACTAAAAGAATTAAATATTTGAGAAACTTTTTTATATTTGATTATGTCATAGTGAGCATTTGTGAGTAGATATAGCAACTATGAATATTTATATTTCCTTAAAAATATTCATATTTAATATTGCCCCATCAAGCACTGATCCAAATTTTCTAATTTAAATACTCCTAAGATCTTTTCAAATATACCTAAATATGTTGACAAATTAATGCGTGTTTATTTGGGAATATAACACAAACAAAAATTTTAAAAAAGACATTTAAAACATATTATAAATATTCATTACTTCTTTTTTCAGATAAAATCTCATTCTGTCATAAATTTTTAAAAGTTCATTCAAAAACTTGCATAATTTTTTAACAGCAAGGCATAGAAATTTAAATTGGGTAATCGATATTTATACCCCAGTAGTTATTGTAATTGCTAAATGTCTAATACTACAATAGTACTGAACAATAAAAAATGTCTCTTTCAGATGTTTTTATTACGCAATGAAAGAATGGCTTTTTTATTTGTGAATATGCAACGATATATATTAGGTTGGGGGAAAAGAAATCCATTATTTTTTGGTAGATGGCTGTAGTGTCGATATCTTGTGAAGTATCGATCAAACAATTTGAAATTTATGCTCGTTGTCAAAGTGACATTTCACATAAAAAAAATATTTTGCTTTTTTTTTGTTCGGGTCCATTTGGTTGTAAGTTACAGGGTGTTAAAAATAGAAGCCAACAAAGAGAAAATTTGGTACATTTCACAGTTTTTCTTTGATAAAGGCGAAAAGGCAAGCCAGGCGGCTGAAATTGTGAATGTTTAGGGTGCTAATACTGTAACAGCTAATTACGTGCAATTTTGATTGCGTCGAATCAGTTCAGGCATTTTTGATGTTAAACATGCACCTCACACAGGCAGGCCCATCATCGAAAATGTCGATAAAGTCACAGAAATAACCGAAGTTGACCGGCATGTTAGTAGTCGTAGCATTACCCAGGAGCTAAAAAGATCGACCTTAAAACAATTTTAAACCTATTGCGCAGTTGGATTTAAAAAGAAGCTTTATGTTTGGGTGCCACACCAAAAAACATGATGGATCGAATTTCCATCTGCGAAGCTTTGGCCAAACGGAATGAAATCGGCCCATTTCTCAAGCGGATGGTGACTGGGGATGAGAAATGGGTCAGATATGTGACAATATTGTGTGAAAACGATTGTGGCTAAAGCGAGGTGAAGCAGTACAAACGGTGGACAAACCAAGACTAACGGCCAGGAAGGTTCTACTGTGTATTTGGTGGGACTGGAAAAGAATAATTTATCATGACTTGCTCCGTATGGCCAAACACTAAATTCAGATCTCTACTGTCAACATCTGGATAGCTTGAAGCTAGCAATTGGCCTGAATTGACCTACAGAAGAGGTGTTGCGTTCCATTAGGACAACGCCAGGCCACACGCGTCTGTAGTGACTCGCCAGAAACTCTGAGAGCCTGGTGGGGAAGTTTTAATGCATCCACAATATAGTCCGGACCTGGCGCCAAGCGATTACCACCTTTTTCTTGCATTGCAAAACTTCCTGAGGGATAAAAAATTGGTATCAAGAGAAGATTGTGAAAATCGATTACAAGAGTTTTTCACCAATAAGGAGCAAGGCTTCTATGAGAGAGGCATTATGAAGCTACCTTTAAAATGACAAAAAATTATACAAAAAAAAAAAAAAAAAAAAACGGTGCATATTTAACCCAAATAGGACAATCCGAAACATGTTAAATAAAGTTTTGAATTTCATGCAAAAATAATGGATTTCTTTTAGCGCTCAACCTTATATATATATGTAAATATGTTCACTCTATTTTACAGAAAAAATGATTTGAATACCAAAGATTAAAATAGATAATTGAAATTTTGGAAACAATGAAGAGATGGATGGAGAAATATTTATAAGCATAGCAGGCTGAGAACTGTTTATTTTAAAAATAAACGTTTAACCACTTTTATGGCTAGCCAATCTTCCTCCTTTTCTGTTTTCAATGCAAAGCGAAACCCAACGAAATATAATGGATAGAAATTCTAAATCCATTATTAATAGAAAATGTTCCATATCTAACAAAAATTACTCGAAAATGTTCAGACCACTCTCGGATGAAAGAAAATAAACTAATTACTACCAATATTAAATAGTTCTATTCTTGTACTTTTTTAGTACTAGCTTTTTTTAATTAGTTTTATTGTATTTATTTTATTAATATTAAGTTGAAATATTGAATATTATTTTCCTTAATTGCTTGTTGAATATTTCCACTTTTGTAAAATATATTTAGTCTATCAGAATAAATAGCATTATATACATATATAATATTTGTGATAAAGTAATTTCAAACCACAAACTTTTTAATACTAAAAACATTTTAAAAGTTTTAAGTGCTGAGCTTTCGATCACATGTAATCTAAATTGTATTATTTTATTTTTTTTTCTACTGTTGCACATATATAAAAATATTTTTTTAATTCATCCGATCTTCCGCTCGGTTTAAATACTTTTGAACCCAAACTCTTTAGAGCATTAGGTTAAAAGTTTTCAAAAACCAGCACCGTTTCCAATAACTATAAGTCTGAACTTTCCCGAAGTGGCGTCACTGAAAGACATTATGCTAACTTTCAACCAATGAGCTAACAAGGAAAATTCTAGGAACATTTTTTTCTCCCGATATGTTTCAGTGACTAAGGACTTCAGTGAAAAAGGACTCAGTGTGTGTGTAGCCCCTTGTAGCACTTTCTAATCGGAGTGTTATTGCTTGTCTCTTCAGGCGTATGTACATTTTCTGCTTACTTCCACTATGCGTGTGTACGGTAATAAAGAAACTTCGTTGAAAACGTTTCCTATCACATCTGCAACAACACATTCTTAATGGAATCCCTAAGAAGTCAATTTTTTAAACTAAGAAATCCAAACTTGGGCTACATTAAAAGGCTTCCATCAAGATAAACCATTGTGTGTGCATATGCAATGTGGGGAGTGAATGCAGTATAAGAGATTTTCTAGAATTTTATAATTAACTCTAACGTTATTAACAAAAATATTACTTTCATTTTTTATTGTATTCAAACTGCACAGAGAGTATATCAAAAACTTTTAGCAAAAAAAATAAATTTAAAATGTTAAATTAATATTATCATATTTTTCAAAATACTTTCTTTAAATACAGGATGGCGTTTTTCTCATTTGTTCAGCTCTTTTCAAAACTCATCTGCAGAACAAAAATTCGTATTATCCTTATCAGAATACAAGCATCTACCCAATTACAATTCTTTACCCAAAGTGCCTCGAAGCTGACCATTGCTCAAAATGCTGTTCCTTTTCTCATTTCTTTAGTTTCAGGATAACACTTCTTCAGTTCCCTACGCTCCTGTTAAACCCTGGGAGGCCGATTACTTAAAATCACTCTTCCATTGTTCTACTAGGGGTTTAATGGGTACTTCATTAAAGGATTTAGAGAATTTTTCCTCTAAGGGGTTGGTTCTAAGAGCGAAGTTATCGGTTACGATATCCGATTCTCAACAATAGCTGCTCCTTCCTTTGACGCTTTAGTAGAAGAAAGCTGTCTAATTAGAACGCTGAATAAATTGTCTCCTATCTTTTATAACAGTGGGGATGCCTTTGTTCGTACTTTACATATGATTTTCCACTTAATGGAACAGCTTTAAAAATTTAATGCATGGAATAAAGTCGTTCAGTTTGCCTTTACTTTATTAATCCTACCTCAGAAATGAGCAAATCGATTTTAGGAGGGAAAAAAAATTTAGTTAACCTTATAGATTTTTTTACGTTTAATCACGCTTTTCTATACTTCAAAGTTCACCTATGTAGAAAACCATATTGATCATTTGGATTAGATAGTTCTAGAAGCAAGACATATTTTTAAAAAAATTAATGTGAAGAATTAATTGAGATAAAATAGTCATTTTTGCTTACCTCTTTTCAGAAAAAAAAGTAAGCAGAAATGTAACCTAACCTAAAATATTTTTCGAAAAAAAATATGTTGTAGGTTTAGATTATGAGCATGTATTCCTGAATTCTGATCTAAAATAACAGAATGTGTATGTCGAAACATATAAGGTATAATGAATAGTTTACTTATCTCTTACTTCATATTTTACAAGCTTTCAGAAGAAAAAAAATCTCATGGATATTGAAAGGATTTTTTCTATGACTTTCTGTACTTTTTTGTTTCAATACAATGATAACAAGACTTTTCAAGATTCAGGTATTTATCTACTTTAGCAACAATGACTTTTATAAAGTGTTTAATTTTTTTTTAAAATTTATTGTAACTTGAATAAGAATATATATATATAATTGTTTTAAGAATATTATTACAGTAAAAATTATTAAAAATTTTGCAATTTTATGGTAAAAAATGAGGATGAAATGATATATTTTTTTAAAAAATTATCTTTTTTTGGAAAATACTTCTGTAATAATAATATTTTGAATACATATAGCTAAAAGATTTCTGTAAA
>BMAV01028225.1:354197-369502 GCA_019973955.1 Trichonephila inaurata madagascariensis
ATTTGAGCCTCTGTACAGAGGTCTGAGCTATATACAGGCAAAATATTACTATAATAGAAGTATTTTTCACAAAAGGAAACTATTTTGAAAATCGGTCATTCTATGTTAATTTTTTGTCAAAATATTGTACTTAAATAATGTTTTATTGTAATAATATTCTTAAAACAATTTTATATACATTTTCTAATCTAAGTGACACTAAATATCATAAATATTATCCATTTATACGATTTTGCAAAATCACGGTTCCGAACGTAGTCGGATACCTTAAGAAATTTATGCATTAAGAATGTTGGCAAATTTAGTAATCAAAAGAAAATGTTAACCAATTTAAAATTTTATAAACTTAAAACTTTGCACCTTTGAATTGATTAATTAGCTGTATTACTTAAATAACTGAGTTTATAAGCCATTCATTTAATCTATAAAACACAACATAATGATACAACTGTCATTTGTTAAAATAATTAAGATTTTAAGGAAACAAGTTTTTATTTTAATAATTATTAAAATTGTTTTTACATTATTTTTATTAGTTTTATTTTTAAGGATGAGTCACAATATGTGTCCAAAAAAAGATTTTAGAGAAATTTCGGTAAATATATATTATTTTGCGATATTCTTCACACAATTAATGATGTAATTAAAATGATGCCATTAGATTTAAAAAAAAATATTTTTAGGTACATAAAGCAATTAAAATACCTTAAAGAAAAACATTGAAAAAAATACACTGTACGTTTTTATTAGCAGTGAATAAAAGTGCCTAGAGAAAAGATAGAATAATTTGTAAATTAGGTGCATCAAACTAATTTCGGAACATAAACCGATATTTCTTCCTTTTTTTTCCCCCTTCTTCTTTATTCGGAAAAAAACTTTATTTTTTTCTGAACATACAAAGAGCGATAATATTTTTTGAATCATTTTAAAGGAAAGAAAAAAATAATTAATCTATACTCAAAAATAAAAGTGTGTTTTTTTTTTTTTTTAACGCTAACTTCATGTATTTGTAAATATCATTTTTTTGTCCATTACTTTTTATTTAAAAATTTAAATACATTACACAACCGCATGAAAAATAATTAAAATTTATTTTTATCTGGAAAAGTCAAACAACTAAAACAAAGAAAACAATAATACATGTACTGCTCTTAATTCGTCAATTAAAAAAGCAGAATTCAATAGAATGTATTAGGACTGGGCTTCTGAAACATTCAGTATTTGCGGCCCAATTTTAAGTCATAATTTTCATCGCCCCCCACCTTCATACAATAAAATCTATTGAATGAAATAAAATAATGTACTTTGACACTATAATTACAACCCAACCTTAATTATAAACACTAGACATACTATCAAAATAAATATTAAAATTTGTATATGCTACTTTTAAGGGATAGATATATTAAGTAAGTTACTTTTAAGCAATAGGACAAGTATTACGTTACTTTTCCTTTCTAATTTTTAAGATGGAAACATATTACAAAATAAATTTTAATTAAATTAAATATTTATATCAATGACAATAAGTAATAAATCATTCTTTGAATTTTGGGAAGGGGTTGATTATGAATTTTCTGTACTGAACAACAGCACTATTACCATTCCCAACATTCTACATTTGTGAAACCGGATTTTCTGCGGTGGCTGATTTGAAGACAAAATATAGTTCTCAGCTAAATACAGGGTGTTCGGGCTAAAAGTATCCAAAAGTAATAGCTTATTATTACGGAAATACCAACCAGAATGTAATAAACTGTTTATCCGTGGATCGCAAAACTCTACGAGATATTTTGGGTTTAGTCCGATAGGCAGCACGTGTGCGCATTATTTGGCAATCGCAGACGGTAAACTTTTTACACTGACTTCGTTAATAAAGATGTGGACGCCACAGTAAAAGATACAATGCATACTTTGATTAACAGGATGTAAATAAGTCACGCGTGTACGGCGACGTGTTCGAACTGAATGGAATATCGACTGTCCGACATCAAAATCTATCCACCAATGGGAAAGAACTTTAAAGGAGATGGGAACTTTGGTATCTTAAACTGGCAAGTATCCTTAAGTTTTCGGGATAGAAGATACTGTTGATCGTGCAAGTGATTCATTTTGTAGGAGTCCTGATAAGTCTATTAGGTAAGCCAGTAACGACATTCATTCCATTCTCTTCGAACAGGTCGCTGTAAAGGCGTGACTGATTTAAATTCCTCTAACCTAAGTACGCACTGCACCTTTTACTGTTGCGCTCACATCTTTACTAATGAAGTCAGTGTAAAAAGTTTATCGTCTACGATTACCGAATAATACGTGCTCGTGCGGCTGATCGAAATAAACCCAAAAATTCTCGGAGAGTTTTCCAATCCATGGACGAGCAATTTATTATATTCTGATGGGTAGTTCCGTAATAATAAGCCATTACTTTTGGATACTTTTAGCCCAGACACCGTGTATAGATAAAGAACTTAAAGTGTGTCAATATCAATCGGTACATCTTCCTTTGAAAAACTTTCCGCTGCAAGACAAGCCCATGGGAATCATTAGTAACTATAAAATTTGTCCTTAATGTATGTATATATAGTATTGATAAATTAATTATCAAATACATTGTGCAGAACTGATACATTTATAAGTGTATTATATCAATGTAAATGCGCATTTCATTTTTTATTCTGTTAGAATATAAATATAATCAATTTATTTCCTTTCAGTAAATTAATAATTTTTTAAAACATAATCTTTTATTTTTAACTTTTCGATATGCTCGTGCCCCTCACATAGGGTTATCTTTATAATTCTATAAGGAGATTTGAAATTATTTGGATTTTCTCTCTTTGGCTTCATTTGCTTAACTATGCATCAATCATTACTGAAAATATAAGTTGATACTTATTTATAATTAATTAGCGCGTAATATGTAGAATTAATAAATTACAATTCATTATCAATATACTATTTTCAGTATGTAGAACGAAACACGACAATGACACAGAAGTAATTTTCCTTTCCTTTAATCATCTAAATTGCTTTTGATTTCTCTAGCTACTCTGTCTGTTCAAATATACTGTATCAATAAATAAAAATAGCAAAATGACTAATTTTCGTTTAAAATATACAACAGCTCACTTAAAAATTTATAGCCTCAAATTCAAGATAAAATTATTGTAAGAATCTCGATTTTAAATTCAGTAATAAGAATCGGAATGCATCAATTGCATGTGCATTTGTATGCTTCAATTTCTTAAGAAAAAGTTTCAAAGGATTTAAATGATTAATACTACTTTAATTGTCAAAACTCATCCTTTAAATTTTCAACCATTACAATTCATAGGTTTAAAAGTTAATATTTAAAATAATTTTCATTCGAGTATTTATAAAATAATAAATAGTGATAGCCAATTTTCTAAAAGTATTAGTTCTTAATCTAATAATATTAAGGGGAAGTATAGATATAATAATTGAATGAGTCAAATGCACTTGAGAAATGAAGTAATATTTTGAAAAAATCCCCAAATGAAACATGTGTTTCAATTACAAAAGAAGTAAAAATCCTTATGAGGGGTTCTATTAAGTGTTAAATATATTATTTAATTTTAAGGGAATTAAAAAAACTTTTTGAGCTCTCTCTCTCTCTCTCCTTGTGAGCAGTTTTTTAAACCATACCTTATCATTTCAAATATTTTCAGATAGGTATTGTTTCATTCTGAATTTCAATATATATTGTATAACAATTGAAAGTAAAATAGAGTGCGCAAGAGATGATATCATAAATTGTAGCCGTAATGACATTTCTAGAAAAAAATCCTTTACAAATAATATGGAACAATTATTCTATTTTGAATAACGGCCAAAATAAATATAATGATTCCCGTTGAGCCTTTAAATATTGATCCTAATTGTTTCCCTCTGAATTAAAAATTGTGTGTTATAATAGTTTTTTAAGTCTTTTATTCATTTATTATTTTTTTGTTACGTTACATTCATTCTAAATGTAAATGAACTAAGGCGTCGTATTTTGATAGGACCCAAACTAGGCAACAACGCAATAGTTAAAAAAGAAAACATTTAAAATTTTTATTCGGTTAAATTATTAATTAAATCATTTATTTCTTAAAAATATTATGATCAATACATTTTTGCAATTGGAAATTGACCAATAAAAACAACAAAAATATTTCAAAATCATTATTTAAAATCAACTATTTAAAAATCAGTTAAAATTCATATAATAATAAATACAGCCCTTATAATATAATTTAAAATTCCATTTACGCTTAAACATTAATTTTCAATAGTTTAATGTAATTTCTATATGAAGGCTAGCACCTGTAAAAAATATACATTTGTATCGGTTATGGAGTGTTGCCTTCGAGAAAGGACATAAGAAGGGTAGATAAGCCAACAGAATGCAAAATAAAGGAGAGAAAAATCAAAAATAAGAAGAAATGCGAAGTGAAATGAGCGGCTGCATCAGGAAACCGGTGCTCTAACCTTCCCAGGCATTGAGTGAGGTGGTACGGTAAACAACTCCGCCATCCAGACTGTGTCTGCGACCATGCAGAAATTCAATTCTTAAATTTAAATTTGTAAATATTTTTGAAGTGTACCAATATAAAATTGTAAGTAAATTAATTTGGCCGGATCAAAAATCGTCATTTCTACAACACGTGATATACCCGAAACATGCAAGAAATTTAAGTAAATTACTTACAAAAATCAAGGCAACTATTAGTTAAATTGCAACTGAACTAATTAAATAACATTGCTGTCTTGGGAACCAGGATATGTTCAAAAGAGTAAAATGCGAAAATTAAGACCCTTTGTTTATAACCCATATATGTTTTAAAATTTCCAATAGAGCTTAGATTTTCTTATGTTCTTAATAAAGATAATTTAATTGTTCTGTAGAACTATAAAAATAACTTTGTACTTCAAAATTGTTTTTTTTTCCTACTTAATTTAAGTAATACATAATTTTTGAGAATTCATAATGTATACTTATGTTTAGGTACCATTTTTTTTAAAAAGGTATCCTTTTTTAATGCAAAATATTTTTTACACATATATATACACACACATATATCTTAGTAAAATTGTAGTATAGTTTCTGTTAAAAAATTATGAAACTTTGAAATTTGGAAAATTTTTATTTTTTGCTTTTTTATGCATAAAACCATTTTTAAAAAATTAGGCACTATTTTAATAGGAAAAAAAATAAATTCACTATATACATAGGTATCTTTTATAGAAGTATAAGAAATCTGGAATCATATAGTGCAATATTTTTTTTTAAAAAAATGTACCTATATGCAAGAAATTGTGCTTTTGAGAAAAAGTGAAATACTAAGAAAAATAATGTTTTCCCATATTATACACTTGATTAGTATTTTCTTGCCTATTTTTATATGCTTAATAATAATCCTTAATCATTTTCTAGAATTACAAAAGTAATTTTAAACTTATATGTTTTTCCCCTTTGTTTTAGTTAACATGAACATAATTTTCAAGATCTTGTAATACTTTCATGTGGATACCATTTTTACAAAAATATTTTTTGAATATACAAAAAATTTTACACATATATTTAAAGCAATATATCAAACATAATGAACTAGGTTTTTAATGAATTAATTGCATAATTTCTTTGAAATGATCATAAAACCTTAAAATTTTGAAAATCTTTATTTTTCTTTTTGCACATATAAATCAGTTTTTTAAAAAATTAGACATAAAATATCAAAACATATTTTTTTCACTATATGCACATGTACCCTGTTTAGATATATTAATTACTTATTCAAATGGGGAAAAAATCAAAAGTTTATAAAATCAAACACAGGAGAAACTACGTATTTAAAATATGTCAAAAGGGGCCTGGTCATTTGTTTACATTTTAATTTTTCATATTTTAGGGCTATTTTATCAACAAACATATAAGTATTATGCAATTTTAGATTCAGAAAAATATGCACTATTTTTTTAAAACTAAAATTGAAAAATCGATTTTTTCTAAGTGTATAATGTCCTGGTCTTCTTAATATTATAAGTCAATAAAAATTTTGATTTTTCCAACTTTTATATTTCATATATATACATGTTTTATTTATTTGAATCGAACGAATTCATTTTATCTAAGTTTTGATATTATTTTCAGTTTACTCAAACTGAAAAAAGAAAATAATACATAATAAAACATTTCGCACTGTGTTACTTAAGTAAAATGTCAATCGTACGTTAAAGAAATCGCCATTCTTTTGAAAACTTCAATCTATATAAGCTCCCAAACTATTTTTTTGGAAGAAAAAAAAGAGTATTTATATCCATTTTTTGTGGCATCCGAAACTTATGACGAAAGGAACAGTGTTAGCAGTGATTAAGGGAAGCGACTTTTTTTCGACAGTAAGCATTTCCTACTGAATTCAAAGACGACATCTCTAACAACTATTTTTCTTCCAGAAAAGTTTTCGTCGGAATGAAACATGGTGCTTCACTACTGTTTCCACAAAATCATGTAAAAATCTCTTCACTGCTGCAAACATAACTCATGTAGTCCGAAACGACATTTTTCACGCTGTTGCGAATGATAACTGGAAAGTCAGCTGATTCATTGATATCACCTGTCAAAACAGGTCAAGATTTATAGTTCCAAGGTTTGAATCTGGTTCCCTGTAAACTGAATTTACGTAGTATCTGGGTAATCTTTTCTTCCGCTCGTGAAGGCATTACTCATCTAGCCGGATATTTTGCCGGAATGGCTATTCAGTTTTTCTTGATACTTCGCCTGTTTACAAAAGGGAAAAAAGCATTTTTTAACCACCAGTCGGTGAACTAAGGAAATCGTAAGCTTACAGACTTTTCCTAAAAAGAAAATAAAAGGAACGGGAAGCAAAAAGGATTGGGCTTGGGCGCGGAAAAATTCCTCGATGTATCATATATTTTTTTTCTTATTATTTTCACCTGTTTACACATAGTAGTAGACACTAGTATCTGGTGGTATAGAAGATATTCCTATATTGACACGTATCCTATCATCTTACTGTTCTTGTTATTTGATTTGGAAAAAGAAAATAAGATGGATCCGTAAAGTTTGAAATGCGATATATTCTTACTTTCCACGTAAAAAAAAATATCATTGTGTATTTTTTTTCCAACAAAAACTTGTATCAAAAATAAATTATAGTTTCATACGTAGAAGAGTTGATTTTTATAAATTCCCTTTATTTTCTTCCTATATAAAGCGGTGGCAGATATTTATTTAGGAAGGAAATGCTTAGAATTCTTTAATAAATGGAAAATCTTAACCCAAAATGCTTCTCGATAAAGCAACAATATATTTCATTTTAGACATCTTTTAAAAAAGTGGATATATTTTTATTAAGGATCGTAACATTTTAAATTCGTATTTATAAAAAAAATTTCAAATTAGTTTTGTTTTTATTCATGTGTGTACACATACTCATATAAGTATTTGTGATATAAGAATTAAGATTAAAACGCTTTATGAAAGGACATGAAATCAATGCACATCTATATATCACTAACTTTTACTACATATTAAGGTATAAATGGCTTAATATAATTAAATAAAGATTAGTCTTTACTTATTTTGGAAAAAAATAATTGAAAAAATGCATTAATTAATTATTATATTTAATATTTTGGAGCCGGCTTCCAATATAATTTATGTAATCATGTTCATTTTCTATTATTGTTCAATATGATATAAATTATTTCCTTATACCCTTATAGCTTACAATGTAATTCATTATTCTCAACAGAAATCCCTATATCAACCTAACTTATGAAAATAATGTTTTAAGTAATATACCATATATATTCCGTCGAATCACGAGCATCGGTGTGTATAACACGCGCTCTTACCTAAGCATTCAGACTGCATTTTTTTTAGTTTTTAGGTACTTCTTCTTACGCGCTCCCTTTTTTTTTACAAAGAAGCCTGAAATGTACATATGCAATGCCCTTATCTTTTAAAGTCATTTATTCGAAGCATTATACCAGGCTTTTGACTAAATGTATACTTCTAGAACTAAAACTCAAAAGCCCAAGAAAAGAGGTGTTAAAACTTATGTGGATGTTAGAAGGTGAAATTCATTTTAAAAGGAAACCAAAAGTGTCATGCAAGTTTAGATATAGTTTATGAATCGATAATAAAAGAATGAAAGGAAATTAAACCTACCATAATTCAAAAGTCATTTAAAAATGTTGCATACCTAGCAATATAAATAGAATGGAAGAGGATTATTTATTAATGGATCATAGAAACAATGATCGGGGAAATGAAATAGAAACCGATGATATACCTAAAGATTAACGAAGACGACTATGCCGAAATATTAATGTCATTCAATAATGAAAGTTCATAAAGTATATTATTTTCTTTAAATAAGCAGTATTTTGAGATACGAGAAACTTAATTTTTTTAATGTTCATATATAAACTATTAATTACGATATTATTTTTTGTGTTATAATGCCTGTTATAAGCCGAAATATGAAGAATGTAACTTTTTCTTCAAAGAAATTTGTTCATTTTCCTAAATCATTTTGAAAGCTTTTTTTTTTTTTTGTTTGAAATATTGAATAAACTGGGTCACATTTATTTTATTTTTCCTCAAATGAATATTTTAATCATAAAAAAATTTAACTATAAAGTATCCATTGAATTAAAATTTTTAAACGCTTACGAATTGCTTTTAAACATAATCGAAAAAGAGGAGTTAAAAGTAGGCTTAAAATAACTTTATATGAGTTAATTTTACATAATGACATTGGTATAAAATTATCATGAACTCAATGAGTTAGAGAACATTACATGTCTGAAATAAATGGTATTTTAAAGTTCTTTCAACTAAAAATTTTTGCGACATCACCCTAGAAATACCTAAATAAAAAAAATTAAGTATATTATTTTTTTTTGGAATACTGAATCTAGCTTGTAAAGTAACTGTTACAATTAACACTCTGAATTTCTTAAAAATAAGAACTGAAACTGAATGTTAGTAATATACGAATTAAATCAATTGCCTATTTTAAGGTATCCGACCACGTTTGGAACTGTGATTTTAAAAACGCGCATAAATGGATAATTTTCATGATATTTAAATGTCACTTTAGTTGCACTTAATGTAGATTTGAATACATGTATAAATTTGTTTTAAGGACATTTTAGTAAAAAAAAATTATTTAAATACAATATTTCGGCTAAAAATTAACTTTGAATAATCTTTTTTTCAAAATGTCCTCCTTTTGTGAAAAATGCTTCTATTAAAATAATATTTTGCCTGTACATAGCTCAGACATCTGTAGAGAGGCTCAACTATGATTTTTGAAAAATTCACCTTATTTTCAGATTTACAACCATTTTAGATAATTATCGACGTTTTTTTCTTAAAATTTCTTCTCTCTGTTGTCGTAAAACATGGATAAACCCACTTTTAAGTTATATATTTCAAAAATTCTAGTTGAGCCTCTGTAGAGAGGTCTGAGCTATATACAGGTAAACTATTATTATAATAGAAGCATTTTACACAAAAGGAGAATATTTTGAAAATGGGTCATTCTAGGTTCATTTTTTGTCAAAATATTGTACTTAAATAATTTTTTTATTGTAATACTAGTCTTAAAACAATTTTATATACATTTTCTAATCCAAGTGACACTAAATATCATAAATATTATCCATTTATACGCTTTTGCAAAATCACAGTTCCGAACGTAGTTGGATACCTTAAGCGTGATATCATAAACATTCTAAGCATGATGAAAATTGTTTTCTGTTGATTGCAATTCAGGAGCATATATGTACAAAAATTTTAAAAGATACAAGCTTTGTTACTCAGGAAAAATTTAAATATATGCAACTTGGATTGTTTGAAAAACCAAAACTCCCTATTCTTCATCAAAGCTTCGCTTAAGTCCAAATGAATATGGACGATAAAACTTTTTCGACAAAACACCCTGTAATAAATAGGTGCAAATTCTCTGTATAATATGTAGAACCCGTTAACACTTTTATTGGAAATACTTAAGATTGAGAGAAAAAATAAAGAAAACGAAATTTAACATGCAAATGTATTTATCCGATCACGAAAGCTTACGGATATATCTTCAAGAGAATATTTAGAATTTCTGGTGGCACGAGAATAAAGGAAGTGGAGCATCTACTTAAATGTTATACAGCTATTGACTAAAAGAGGCTACACACGTTGCAGTCATAATGTACATATTTTTTTTCTACGAATTCGCTTTTCAAATCCACTGAGCATGACCGTGAGATGCCGTCTTTCATGAATAATTTTTTTGGTCAATATACTCATGAAATATTCATCTCTTTGAAAGTGGGTGACTTTACAAGACGAGTATTCTTCGAGTCAAGTAAGATATGGAAGAGGTAGTTTGGTATTTTATTATTATTTATTTTTGATAAAATGCAAGTAATGAAATTACTGAAACATTATTTGAGATGGATTTGGCGGAATGTAAGTGGCTAAGCAACTATCAATGTGGGGGAGCTTGAAAGAATGCGCCAAAAAAGTTTTCAACTGCATTGTTTAGAAGGTCACTCCTTTGTTCATTGTAGCTTTTATTTGGAATAATGCGATGAATCTTAAAACGCAAATAGTTATTCGAAATATTTTTATAAAGTTTTACTCAAAAAAAGTTAACAAATAACTAAATCTCAGCCTAAGAAAATCTGTTGCGTTAAATGGCTTACAGAGCCGAGACCTTATTAAAAGAAAGAAGTTAACAGAAAAACAAATGAGGGAGTTAGAGTAAATAATTAATATAATTACAAATTTAAGTGCAAAGTATAATAATTAATAACTATAAATTTAATAAGAAAATATCAGAGTTCAAATAAATAAATTTCAATTTAAAGTATTAGAATTAATAAAGATAAATTGAAGTAGGCATAAACTATAATTAATGTTTGTTTATTATAGTATTAGAAAGTAACTTTTTTATATTTACGCTCTTGATTTTTATATGTGTGTATTAAATTCTCACGATATTTCAAAGTGACATACATGAAAGGGAAAATTAAAATAAGAAAATTGTATAGACATTGAGCTTCAGCAAACAAAATAAATAAATAAATGATTCACAGTTTGTGTATGATATATAAACGGCAAAAATTTCTTGATTATTAGTAAAGTATCATATTAGGCAAAAGTACAATCTTGTTCATTTAACGACAATAGTTTTATAAAGTTTCATATTAATTTTTTCTTTATCGTGGTTTAAAGCAAATGATAGAATTAAAGTAAAAAATATGAATTCAAAGAGAAAATGTCAATTTTCTAATTAATTTTATCACAAATAATTAAACTAAAACATGCAATAAAAGTTTTAGAATTGTTTCATCAATTGACTCTTTTTTCCCCACATACCCAAGGAATAGCTTGATATACCTTTCTTTTTTTCATTCTAAGAAGGGGAATAATAGTTCTCGCTCTAGTTATGGTACAAAATATTTTTAATTTTTTTTATCTAGAAAAATAGAGGTTCATATCTATATTATAATTCTTTGGTATTTCCTTATCATAAAACACTGCTATTCTTTTAATAGTCAGAGGTAAAATTAAAGTTATATAACCCTTAAAACATAACAAAGCATGTGGTTCCTCATACTGATAAAGTAAGTATTTTTTCATAGAACATCATACAAAAGGTAAGGTAAATTCACTAACTGAAAATATGCGTCAAAAAGAAATGTAAATTATATAATTGTTGCATATAATTGTTGAATCGTAAAACAGGCAACTAATTAAATTGTATGAACAAAAAATGCAATTAATATAAACACGGTTTAGTATGATTACTGAACTCTGGGTTTTTTTTTCCCTTAACGAACAGGACTTGGAGAGTTTTATTCAATCCCCAGGAAGGACCTCGTCTGAAGATTCCTTTGAATTAATTGGAAAAAAACTTCCCTGAATTAAATAAGATCAGGTATGAACTTTAAATTCCATTGGGTATTATCATATTAAATTTATAGTTATGTATTAAGTTTTACAATAAATATCTTGAAAAAAACTAGTCTAACTTCTTACATATGGGACACATTCAACATAATGTGGAAAATCATATATTTAAAGACATGTGTGTTCATTCATTATTATATAAATATATTTGAACACTCGCATATAAAGCTCCACTCTCTCTCTCTCTGTATATATATATATATATATATATATATATATATATATATATATATATATATAATAAAATAAAATAAGATACTAAGTGAAAAAGTTGCTTAACCTACAATGCAAAAGAAGAAAGAAATTGGAGTTCAAGAGACATAGCGAATGTAGATACAAAAAGAGTCATTGTACTAAAATGGAAACCTTTTATGATTTCTAGAGCTGTCGTTGAATTAGGCCACCGATTTAGAGTTAGCAATTCTTTATGGATCTACCTTCCCCGTACAGGAGAATTTTTTGACGTAATAGAAAAAAACAGAGCCATGTTAAAAAAGGCTTATATATATATAAGAGTGGATAAATAAAAAATATGCGTATCTTATTTTAGAATTGAAAATGTGATGCTGCTAAAAACGTTTTCATTGGAATATGCTTTATATTAACAGTATCGGTTTATATTTTTAAGCTTTTGGTACCATTTTATCTTTATTTCGTATTTATTTTCTATAATAAATTAATTTCATCACCACACTTATTGAATATAAATTTCATTTTTACTTAGTACATAAATTTAAATAAAATAAAGATACCAATAAATATAGAGCCCTCATTTCGAGTGAAATGAAAAAGTATGTCTTTTCACATACCCTTCATCACAATAGAAAAGAGTTTGAAAGACATACATTTTAATAAAAAAGGGATTTCCCGGGCATTCTGAAAAATTCCCTTTATCCATTCTATGGAAAACCATAAGAGAACGAACAAATCCGAGACAATTCATCTTGTCGCATATATATACGGGAATCTTAGGCTTCTACATACCTTTGCCTTATCAAGTTCAGACCTTAATAAACCCATACGGCATAAATCAAATCTTACGCAAAAAGGTCCCACTTTTTTACCCACGAATGTAAAATTTTAGATCCATCCCGTGTTCTTTAATATAAAGAAATTGAGCGGTTTCTGTACGAATCGATTCAAAGGACTTAAGTCCCTCAAGTAAAGCCACTACGGGAATTTCAGACGCACGCTATACAACTCACCATAGATGGAAAAAGGAGGGGGAAAAGATGGAAAAATGTGGTGAGAGATGGAAAAAAAGGTGTGCCTGATGCCATCGTATATTTATTTGGTGCATCGTGATGACGCATTGGCTGGACGGGATTTCCTTATTGATTTACAATTTCCTTCTTTGTCTCTTCTTGCCTGGAAATCATTGGAGCCTTGAGCGGAAGAACTGATTTACGCATTTTTTCCCCTTTTCTTTTCCTCAACCTCCCCCTTTCTATACATTCTCGTATTTTTCATTTCGGTCCCTTGTAGTTTTTCATAGCCGCCAGCTGTTCCATTCGACCAAAGGATGTGCCACGTCCAATCCCCACTCATTTCTTTTTTATTGCTTTATGAAAATTTGACTTCCAGGAATGGATCCCGAAATTATTCGGATTTATTTATTTCATTTAAATCGAGGGGGAACATGAAATACTTTTGCATACATATTTGACACGATTGGGAATAATTTTTGAACCTTGCCTTTGATAGTGTTTGAGAATTATATACATTTTTCTCCCGATAAAAAGATCCGAAGGCAATGGAAGGAAAAATTAGTTTTTCACGGAGGAGCAGAAAAAATGAAGATGCGGTCGAGTAGAAGAAATGACATTAGATTTGTGAATATCGGCATTATTTTTAATGCTGAAATTATGAAAAGGTTTCCAGATGACTTTTCATGATTAAATAATGTTGTGCCTCGGAATTTATTGTTCATTGGATGCAAATCTATATGATTTATAGAAGTCACAAAAAAATTAATAATATACATAATAAAATGTCGAAAAATTACATAAAAACTTTCAGTGGAACGTATTTTTCTTTGTAGAAATTTATAGTTAAACACATATTATTTCGGTACTGTACAGTAATTTATACATAATAATAAACACTGGTGTTCAAAATTAAGAGAACCTTTAGATTTTTTCTATTATCTCCAGAATTACTGGACAGATTTCAATGAAATTTGGTATTTACGAAATATGATAAAAAAAAAAAAGAAAAAAAAAGGTTACAAGCCTCAGCATTTGAAAACTACGTATTGTGGAGAAATTTTGTTTCCCCAGATTGGAGGCAAATGGTGCTACTTGTTAAACAGCTGGTTTATGAGTAGGTAGTGAAAGTTCCCCGATGGTTTAGGACGATTGAAATGGCAAGACTCTTAGGAAATTGGTCTCGTTTGGAAGTGCGAGCCGTGATTCGATTTTTATGGGCAAAGAATGTGTCCACATCGGCAATGAGCAGACAACATGTAGTAAAATGGTGCCACTCTTTTTAATCAATCAGACAGGATGTCGAAAGCTGCAATATGACAGAGAGCGTCCGGCCAAGTTCTTCAACGACAGAAATCACCACGGCAAGCATTGGAGAAATGATTCAAAATGATCGACGGGTAATTCTGCTTGAAATCTCGTCTGAGCTGGGACTGAGCTATGGTAGCGTACAGAAACTCACTTCTCATGTGCTGTGATATTTCAAGGCAGCGCTGTGAAATCAACCACTGAGACCTGGCTCAATGGACAGGGACATGATTTCTACCAAGACGGGTTAAACAAGTTGGTCCTGCGTACTGATAAATGCCTAAATAGACTTGGTGATTATGTAGAAATATGATAGGTACGTATGCCTCTTAATTCCCTTTTGTATTTTCTGTCAAGTGTTAATAAATATTTCTTTATTCGATTTTTTACCTTTTTTTTATCCACCCTCGTATATAGAGCTGATATGCAAAAAATAACCATTCAACAGTTAAAATACACATGCATGACTATGCGTAACACTGATCAAAGTCTGAAGATATGAAACAGCAGTTGCAGAATATAACAAAAAAATTGGATAATAGATAATAGAAAAAATCTAAAAACTCTCTCAATTTTGAACACCAGTGTAGAGTTTAGTAAAAGCGTAGATTAACTCCTTCACGCTCACTTATTTTGAAAAAAACGGCAAAAAAATCAATTTTTTTTCTTTTTTTTCCTTCTTTCTTTTTTTTTTTATTAAAGAAAACACATTTTAGAGCCTCCTTTTAAGTAAAAATTAAAAATAATTACAAAGTCAATCAAACTTTTTGTTTCAGTTTTGGATTTTG
>BMAV01028225.1:369602-379840 GCA_019973955.1 Trichonephila inaurata madagascariensis
ATAATTACAAAGTCAATCAAACTTTTTGTTTCAGTTTTGGATTTTGATCCATATTGCAGATGCAGATAAGAGTCGAATATTGCAATCTTACTCATACATCGACTTTTATTACATTTCTTTTCGAGTAGCCGTTTTGAAAAAAAAAACATATTTCTATCAGAAAAAATATTTATTTATACTTTTCAGCATAAATAATAATAGTAGCATTTATTTTTAAATATTATTTGAAATTTCTTTTTTTGTTGTCTGATATATTTGTAATCAAGGTGAAGCATATCGCTCAACAATACAATTATTACACATGTAACGATTCTCTTTTATTTTTATTTTCCCGTTATTATCCCTTTTAGCACAACGCACTGTGTAGTATCATGTGAGAGCTTCTTTTTTTTGATGTTATAGGAACGAAACAGGAAAAATGACGTTCCGTTAGTCTATATAATTTCAGGAGATTTGGGTTTACCCGATTTTTGTATATCTTCATCACCATGATAACTTTTGAATAAGTCTTTCTAGTATGCTTCTGAAATCCAACTTTTCTTCGCATTATTTCTTTTATACAAAACACATGCGTTCCAAATGCTAATGTGTAGGAAATGAAAGAATACTTTATTTTATAATATTTGTCTAAATTTATCATAAACTTTAACGAGTACGAAAAATGCAGCAACATGAATTATGACTCCATTCAAATTATATCGATTGTGCACATTTAGACCAGTTTAACATGATCGAATTAATTCGATCGCTCCCGTTACGAAGTTAAGTCCTGATGTAATTTTTCACTTACTTTGTTTCATGTAAATTAATCCAAAGTCAGTTTTATCAAGCTGCAATAAAATATGTACAGTACTCGTACATATCTGTGAGTAGAATATTTAATTTAAAAACTTATTGCAATTTCCAGCACTCTTTAAGATATTCCAAAGTTAAAATGACGAATTTCGAACAAAGCGCATATTTTCTTTTTCTTTTGCAGAACAGAAAAAAATGTTTTGCTTTATAAAACATATTTTATTTTGTTTCTACGTTGTCCAGAATTTCAGTTACAATAAATTGTACAAAATTAGAAAAAACAAAAGAGGGTCTTTAAATGGTTCAAAATCTATCATAGTGTGTTTGATAACTCAAAATATTGTAAATGTATTTCTATGCAACTTTTTGAACCTGATATTTGTATTGTTTCCTAAGGAATGTATTAAATAATACTTTATGTATATGAATATTTTTTTTGAGTTATGGCATGTTGTTTTAATAATAGCCCCTCATAAACGTGTCGCATTTCTTGTAATGTTTATTCAATCAGCTCTAAGATTTTTACATTTTAATAAAACATTAAAAATTTAGAGCATTTCCAAGATGAATGAAAGTAGTTTATTTTAGTAATATTTCTGTGGTACAAGTTTACATCTTTTTCCCTTACTGCTTTAAAGATAAAAAATTCTAAAATGAAGTCATCTTATATTTAAATAATTCAGTGAATTACATTGCGACTAAACATTTCAATTTTCAATGATTTCAACTTTTATAGAATTCGATTAAAAACTTTGCTAAAAATTTTGATGGTCTTCAATTTTTTTATGTGGCAGCTCGTTTTTCATATGGAAATTCCATTACATTGAATAACTCTTTTGAAACGAATGTGCATGTTTTTGATGTCCTTTGCAACACTTGTCCGGAGGATATGACACAACTAAAGTAGTCGAGTTCGCATTACCATAACATTTGCCGGTCTAGGCATAATTTTTTTTATGTGAATTGTTGCTGCAACAGAAAAATGAAAGATATATATGTATAAAAAATGTCAAGTACAGCACAAAATTAAAGATGGATTTCTTGAAAGATAGAATTT
Source organism: Trichonephila inaurata madagascariensis (assembly GCA_019973955.1). Classification (NCBI taxonomy): domain Eukaryota; kingdom Metazoa; phylum Arthropoda; class Arachnida; order Araneae; family Nephilidae; genus Trichonephila; species Trichonephila inaurata. The sequence continues at coordinate 371,455 of BMAV01028225.1, forward strand.
TACGTTAAAGAGTCTATATTATTATAGAAGTATTTTGTATTTGAAGAGAATCCCCCTTATATATTATACCGTATATAATTAACAATAGGGTTATAATAATAAATTTTTAAAAATTTACTTCGAGCTCCATGAATTAAAAACATTACAAAGGGCAATAATCTAATTATATGCTTTCTCAGATTGGTTTTCATTTTTTTATTTTTTATGAAAAAGGAATAATTCCTTTGAATAATTTATGATATTAACTAAGTAAATAACAGTTACTATATATTAGTACTTGTGTATTATTATGTCAATAACAATTGTCTGACACAGGTTAAAATAATATAAGAAAAATATATTCAATAGCAAAAACAAACGATAGGAAATTAATCAATTAATCATTTATTGTTCAAAATACAAGAAATCAAAACTATAATATAGAAATATATATTCCCTCGTCTGAAAAAAATATTGCAATTTTATTCTTCATTAACAGTTTATAAATTTAAAATCCATTATCAAACCAGATTGATATTTATAATGAAAGAAAAGAAAGTAGTAAGATTTTTATTTGTCTAATAGCATTTCCACTACTAACAAGTTATTGGAATATCTGCATATCTTGTTATCTTGTTGTACTTGCATATCTTGTTATTTGTATGGCAATGATAAAAGAACTATATATATTGGTGCATCTGGCATCACAGTGGGTGAGTGAGTTGTGTAGTAATAAGGAAATCAAATGCCGAAGACTTGTTATTTTGTTGCTGTCACACAAGCACCATCAAGTCCGTACACAAATTGCATTTACTATATGATCCCTGAAAAAGTAGAAGCTTTTTGAATTTATTATAATATTTTTTACTTTTATTTCAAGATAAAATTTAGTTTTTCGAGAAATATTTTACTAATGTTTGTGATTAATGATGACTCGGAGGCATCATGGAGTCAGAATTGACCACAGACATGAGACAAAAATTTTAATATGCATTCTATTCCGCTTGAATAAAATATCAAAAATAATTGTACGTGTGTAGTAGTTTGTGGTGCATGATCTGGCCAAAGTCTGACTATATATATACAAAGGTTAGAGGGCCAAAATTGTGGACACTTTTTAAAATTGTTATGTTTTTAAGGTACCCGGACTAAGTTCGGAACCGGGAATTTAATTAAGTGCATAAATGGATTTTTTTCATGATATGTAATGTCACTTAGGTTAAAATACATGTATAAAGTTGTTTTAAGGACATTATGATAAAAAAATTATTTAAATACAATATTTTGGCAAAAAATTAACTTAGAATAACCTTTTTTCAAAACGTTCTCCTTTTATAAAAAATACTTCTATAATAATAATAGTTTGTGTGTGTGCTTATATAATGTAAGGACTTCTCCAGAGAGTCTAAACTAAAAGTTTTGAAAAATTCACATTATTCTTAGAGTTACCACCAATTGAAATAATTATCAGCGTTTTTTCTTTGAATTTCTTTCCTCTGTTGTTGTAAAATATGGATAAATCCACTTGTAAGTCATATATTTCAAAAATTCTAGTTGAGCTTCTGTACAGAAGTCTGAGCTATATACAGGCAAAATTTTATTATAATAGAAGCATTTTCCATAAAAGGAGAATATTTTGAAAATTGGTCATCCTATGCTCATTTTTTGTCAAAATATTGTACTTAAATAATTTTTTATTGTAATAATTTACTTAAAACAGTTTTATATACGTTTTCTAATCTAAGTGACAATAAATATCATAAATATTATCCATTTATACGCTTTTGTAAAATCACGGATCCGTACGTAGTCGGATACTTTAAGTTTGTATGCTTATAAAAATTGCTATGTTACACAAAATGCAAAGTTGTATGTATCATTTTAAAGGGAATTTAAAACTAAATTCAATATAAAAAAACAAAATTCAAATATTTGCAACGCAAGAAAGTGATGCATCAATAGCTATCAACATACATTATATACTAATGATAGCAGTGAGTTACATTTGCTTAGAAGAGTAGCCTTAATTTTTTATTACAGTTTCACATAGATGTTTCATTGAGCTGAAAATAAATTTAAGTTCTTCCTTCGTTATTACATGATGTCAGGAAAAAATTTTATCATCAATTAGTTCATTTTTATTTTATGGGTATCTCATTCAGACAAGAGTTTTCAAACGATGCCTCAAGTTTTCTATAGAATTGATGGTCAAGACTGTTTCCTGGCCAGGACAACAATTAAGTGATCTTAGAACGATACCAGTCTTTCGAATACTTTACTGCGTAGCAGGGACTAGAATCTTGCTGAAAAATAAATGAAGCATTCTTGGTAAATAGATCCCTGGTGGAAGGCAAAAGTTTGGGTTCTAGAATAGTGTCTCAATGTATTTACTGATATTCAGTATACCATCAATGATATGAAAGTGACCGATACCATCTGCTGATATGCATAACCAAATCATAAAACTGTGTGCTTATTTCACAGTTGCCTGGATGCAGTCAGGAAGCAGCATTTCTCCAATCTTACGTTTTACATATTTTCGGCCATCACTACCAAATAACGTTATCTTAAATCATCCATCCATATAACTTGTGATCACTAAACGTTTGTCCAATTAATGTGTTTCTTTAACCACTGTAGTCTTCTTTAGCACTGCTGTAAATTGAGATAATGTCTCTTTTCGTGACATTCTACCTCATAGTCCAACATGTGTTAATTTTTTCCTGATTGTTTTTGAACTAACAGAAACACCAGCATCATTCAAATAACTTCTGATGCCATTGGTGACATTCTTTTATCTTCGGGACATAGTATTTTTGTTTTTCTGTTATCAATAGATGTGTTGTAACTTTTTTTTTATCCTTTTCTGCTTTTTTTTTATAAAATTTGTCTCCTGCCTTCTTAAGCAAAACTTTCAGTCTCCAAATGAACCTGTCTTCCAATTTCGAAGTATGAAAGATGACTTTCTCGCCACACATCTCTTTCTAGGTGTCCAATCTACTCTTTTATTTGATTTCATTGCTTCTTGACTAAATATCATTATTGTCCTGGCCAGGAAACTGTCTTGATTTCAATCCTATCGAAAACTTGTGGCACCGTTTGAAAGCTCTTGTCCGAATGAGGTACCCATGAAATAAAAGGTAAGTAATTGATGCTATAATTGTTTCCTGGCACCATTTAATAACTAAAGAAGAGGTTGAAACTAATTTTAACTCAAAGAAACATCGATGTGAAGATCTTATAAAAAAATAAAAATAAAGGCTATCCCGCTAAGTAGTGATAGCTCACTGCTGTCATCAGTATCTAATGTATATCGATAGTTATAGCTGCGTAACTTTTTTCTTTTGCTTTGAAAATATTTAAACTTGTTTTTTGTATTGAATTCAGTATTAAATTCCTTTTAAAATGATATACAGGACTTTAAATTTTGCGCAATGTAATATTTTCTATAAGCATACAAGTTTAAAAAAACATAACAATTTTAAAAAGTGTCCACAATTTTTTGGCCACCACTGTTTATATTATATCTTTTAATGAAATTTTTCTTCACCTTTTAATTTGATGCTAATATTTTCAAGTGAATTCACTTAGGACCTTCTACGAAGCAAATGTAACTCTTAATAGTTTCAGAACCATTACTAGTGGGTTTAGTGGATGTTAACCATTTTGTTAACATCCACTATATCCTTGTAATCATCTAGTTTTAGCTCTTTTCATTATAGTTCTGGTCATATAATAATGTAAATTTTTTTGGATGCGAAAATCTTAGGCCCGCATGTCAAATGATTGTATGGAATTTAAAAAATCCCTTGAGTAACGATTTAGCTCCAAATTAAAGCACGGCAAAATTTAGCATCCGACGAGAGCTTGGATGGAATAAATTCAAGCGTCGGAATATGGCAGCGAGAGAACGGCCACTAGATGATGCAACAATTAAATAGCTTTCATATTTGGGGACTTTTTGTGTCTGCAAACGCTTAGATGATAATATGCAGCCCGTTAGAAAAAGATACAAAAAGTAATGTTAATTTGCATATATCACGTTTCCTTCACAAGGAGAGGGCTCTAATATCAAACAACGTCATAATGTAGGTGGTTAATTTAAGTAATTCGCGTGAAAACATGATGCATGCTAATCATTAGAGTGTATTCTTTTGTTACTTTTCACTTTACATAGCTTGTATTCATTATTTTATATCTATACGAAATCTCATCTACATACAATTTAATATTTTTATCCTGTGCTAAAATCTTAAGCAATATTAAACATTACAGTTTTACAACGATTCATTTTAAATAACAAATGAAAAATAATTACTTTAATTTAAATATTTTATTATTATTAATGTTAAAAAAATTATGTCAGTGTGGACCAGCATTATTATTATTTACAGCTGTGCTTCTCAAACGTTCAATATCCGTGACCTAATATTCAATCATAATGTTGATCGCGCCCCCCTCCGTATAATAACAATGTATTGAATTGAATTATACTATACTCTGACGCTAAAGCTAGGTTACGACTTAAACCTTTTAAGTGCCACCGGCGTATATAAACGTCTCACTCGATCAAAAAGTTATTTTCCCCAGACGTATATATTCGTCTTTCCAAAGTACAATCTTCTCTGTGCACTGCTATCCATAAAATTATTCCAAAGGCTATAGAATGCGATAAAAGGACCTTGACAGTGCGTCCGGTGGCACTGGGAGCGAATTGCTTAACTTTTAAGTTAAGTTACAGTTAAGGGATTAATTATTAACCGAACAAAAACTAAAAAGATAAATGTTAATTTTTGTACATAATGTTTTTTATATATGACAAAACCATAGGGCACCAGTAATTATTAAGCTTGTACTTAACTTAGTATTGTTAAATTGATTATCAAATACATTGTGTAGTATTGATACATTTATAAGTATATTATATCAGTATAAATGAGTATTTTATTTTTTATTATATCAGAAAGTATTTCGTTTATTTTCAGTAAATTAGTAATTTTCTTAAATAATCTTTTGTTTCAGACTTTTCAATATGCTTGCGCCCTCTCGTAGAGTTATCGCGACCCCCAAAGGCGGCACGCCCCACAGTTTGAGAAGCGCTGATTTACGGACTAGTGGGACAAAAATTGCTAAAATTTCAGACTCCCAATAATACATCAAGTCACAAATTCCGGTAGATCACTTTGTCGAGGAATTTTCTAGTAGCATTTTCTCAAAAGAATAACCAAATGGTTGTGTGTGTGTGTGAAAATTTCACCACTGAGTCAACAAAAACAACAGCTTCTACGAAATCATGATTTCTGCACTTACTTCCTTTTTCTGGTATTCGACCCCATGTACGTTGATTTGCAAATGAAGTTTTCTTCTACTGTTTTCTGCTACATTTTAAACAATGAATGTTTTGTTTTATGTTAGTTATGAGAAGAAATGTTTGCGCAATTTTGTTAAATCCATGAGCTCCCCTAAATGTTTTTAGCAGTGTATTTATTATTCGATGAAAATAAAAATTTCAAAAAATTAGGGCTTTAAGAAACATTAATCGCATATTTTCTTGCATAAGATAAGAATTTTCGGAACTTTTTTTCAAGTTAAAGAGAAAGGGTCGGTTTATATATGAATCTTCTAATCTCGCTAAGAAACAATTAAAAAAAAAACGTTTTCAGTTAGCCATGTGCAAGCAATTTTAATTTTTTCAGATAGATTCTTCAAAATCAGTATCAGAATCTGAGTTTCTGAATAGTTTTGTAAAATTCTCATTCAATAATTGAGATGTCTAAATTCATGTGATCATGTGAAGAGTTATTCATTAGGCCATGGAACATTAACAAATGATAACAAGCTGCTTTTTAGGATCATTGTATTTTCTCTAATTCAAAATTTTTTTACCATCCGCTCTCGAACTTGTTTCTCATTTACAAAGAAATGTTAAGCAACAATGCCGTTAATAAAAGTTTCAGCAAATTTGATTGCCTGTAGTTATTGTCCTACACGTACCTGTTTTATAGGTTTGAGGACTTGTGTATTCTCCTGTTTGTAGTTAATTATATACGAATTTCTCTTCCCACTCATTTTCAAAACAATAAAATGTTGCAGAAAGTAAGACTAGCATAGATAATACCCAAGGTAACAAAAGAATTTTTTAAAAAAATTTACTAATTTCAGATAGAATTACAAGAAATATATTTTTTATCATTGGCGTCTAGCATCTTACTTTATGTCCCTGTTGGAAACATTTTCATCTCATGACAACATGTTTGAAAATTACGTGGTTTTTTCCAATTCGGCTTACCAACGGGTTTCAAATTTTAAGGGAAATGTTTAACACACACTAGATTGTCCAAGGAAGTCATTTTGACTGATTTTTAGTTTCAATTAAAAAAACAATTACAATGTAATGCACAATTTCTTAGAACTTTTTAAAATATACTTTTTTTTCCAAGTGAAGTAAATATTTTTTTATTCTTAAAATTTACCAATAACTTGTTATATGACTGTAAATAATATAAAAAGTATTAAAAGTTAATTTTAAACAAATTTCTTTACACATTAATCATTCTTTCACAATACAGTCATTTCGAATGCTTGTGGGCAAAATATGTATATTCTAAGCTTCAGTCTTTCTATTGTTAAAGAAAGAAGGCAATATCGAATAATACATGGATCGGCATGTATTCGAAAATATATAAGTCATAAAAAATATTTTTAAGACAAAATAATCCATTCTGGGATAAATGAATGCAATTATAAAGAAAATCTATTGGAAATTACTTCCTAAACGTAAAAGCACTGTATGACTGAGTAATAGTTTGAATTAAGCATCTTTTGTTGATAACGGGAAACAACTGCTTCTAATATTGTTTTTCTATCAAAATATTCTTTACGGTAAATTGACGTTGCTTGTTTCCAGTGTACACACAAATAATTGTAACAAAAATATTGTTCGTTTTTACTGCTTCATTCAAATCTTTCCCCATTGGGAAAAATATTGAAACCCTAAAGTCTAAACATGAATCACTAATTAAGTACATATTTGATTTAAAGAACGGAATAAACTAAGAAATGACTGCAGTGGGGAAGTTTCCAATAACACAGTTTATAAACACATTTGAGATATTCATAATTACAAACACTTATTTCCAACTGTGTTATCTACCGCAACTTGGTCTGATTCTATCGCTCTGTCTCATTAAGCCCGGAGATCAAACGTCTCACAAATGAATAGCTCCAAACAGGACCTTAAATTATCCCAATTCAACTGAATCAGCACGTAATCTCTTGTATTTGTGCAAAGCTATCTGATAAGTTAAGCAATTTGGTGTATATGGCTGAAATTCAATGTCTGTTATTACAATGAGGACAATGCTATTGTTTGCAGTTGTGATACCATTCTCCGCGTGGAAAATCCCATAGAGGTCAAATATTTAGTTTAATCTATAAACTGTGAAATTGATAGTTAGTAGTTTGAAACTAATAATGCTTTTGAATGAATTATAGATACTATAATTTTAAATTCACACGCTTTATAATTGCATTCTTTTAAAATTCTAATATGCATTTAATTAAAAAAATCCCTGAATCATATGAGACTGCAGTTTCAAATACTCATGCAACGTTTTGACAGTTTGTCCCAGAAACATAGATTTCGCCTTATCATAATTTTTTGCAAGGGCATATAAATTCCCTGCAAAGAACAGGTATGAAGTTTTTTGTGACAAAATAATTATTTACTTCTTTTTGAGAAGTTACCGCTCATTCTTTGCAGTTTATTCAAAAGTACCAATGAAACAACTGCGCATCTTCTAGTTATGCTATACAAGCTTTCTCTAACAGATCAATCCGATGTTGCTCATAGCCCTAGAGCAGTTTCAAAGTGCGAGGTCAATAAACACTCTAATAGAGCGCAATCGAGACTCCTCATATTATTCTATAATAATCCACATTATAATGGGATTATATATTAATATTCACATTAAATTGTATTATATTAATATTATTTATTCAAGATTATTATTATTATTCCATTATTCTACGTTATCGTTCCACCATTATTCTATATTATTTTTCTCTCAATATTCTGTATATTTAATTATTATTATTTATGCTATAGTATTATGTTTATGATTCTAACTATACCAATATCTTATGAGAGGATAGTAACTATAATAGGATTATAATTAACTTTTGTGTATTATCGATCAATGTAACTCGGCTACTCAGACCAAAAACACAAAGCAAAATCTAACTCGGCGATAGTTGCACTCCAATTCCTTTGCAATTCCTTCTCAACAACTTCCCACTGAAGTCCCGGCACATACCATGGAGTAAAATATTTAATGCCATGTTGGATTTTATTCGTTAACACAGTGCTTCTCAAACTTTTAATGTTTGCGACCCAATATTCAATCAT
>BMAV01028225.1:379940-415761 GCA_019973955.1 Trichonephila inaurata madagascariensis
AATTATAATATACTTTGACGCTAAGTCTACAATACGACTTTAACCATCGACGTATGTAAACGTCTCTCTCAGCCAGCACGTTAATTGCCCAGGACGTATATACACGTATTTCCGAAGCTTTTCTATGCACTGCTACCCATAAAATTATACCGAAGGCTTCAGAATGCAATAAAAGGACCTTGACAGTGTTTGCGACGGATTTACTTATTTCAGAGAATTTGCTCTTATTTATTTGTTTTCTACCGCCCCCCCCCAAGACACCACATACGTTGGCCTATGTGTTAAACGGTGGCATTGGAGAGCGAATCGCGTAACTTTTAATCGGCATTTAAGGGATTAATTACAAACCGTACAAGTTATCAAGAGAAATGTTAATTTCCATATATAATTTTAGATATGACAAGAGCCCATGGGGTCACTGGTAATTATTAAACGTGTTCTTAACTTAGTATTGTTAAATTAATTATAAAATATATTGCGCAGTACTGATATATTTATATAAGAGTATTATATAAGAGTATTATATCAGTGTAAATGTGTATTTTACTTTTATCATGTCAGAATATATTTTGTTTGTTTACTTTCAGTAAATTAATATTTTTTTGAAAATAATGTTTTGTTTTCGACTTTTCAATATGCTCGCGCCCCCCTCGTAAGGTTATCACGCCCCCTGGGGGGCGCACCCCACAGTTTGAGAAACGCTGCGTTAACATTTGAGCTCAAAAATTACTTCGTGACAGACCCAAGCTCTCGCTATCTTATCAAGAGGATGGAAGGTAAAAAAGATATAGTACAGATTAAATGATGTGAGAGAGAGACCACGCATGCAGGAGACATTACTATTCAGTTATTAATTATTATTGTTGATAATTCGAGTTGTGTCAGCTATAGGTTAGATATTTTGTGTTTTGTGCTACACTTTAATTGAACTTGATTCTACATTTTAATACCTATAATTAATATAATCCTTCTCTTTTTAAGTAGAAGCTTAGGTTTTCCAACTCTCCCATGCAGGTTTTGAAAGAAATTTTGGAAATAAGGAATGGATAAAGTTCTTATGCTGATTTTATGTAGATATTTGTCCACATCTGGACATTTAAAATTTGATAAAAGCAATTCAACAGAGACTTTTCTCTCAATAGAGACCCCGATAAGAAAAACTCGTTCGTTTTAAATAAGCATTACACCTCAGTCAATTAATATTTATTTCACAGACATCATAAATTCTTAAAGTAACGAGCCACGTTACTTATTTTCTAAAAAAAGCGTATAAATAACTAACTTTAATTGGACAACATCAAGGATTGGGAATTTTAAAAAAAACGCATTTAGAAAATAATTCTTATTTCAAAAATAAAGATTATTTGATAATGTTTTTCGGATGTATTCAAAACACATACCTGTGTTTAGAAACCGAATGAAAGGTTTGATATGTTCATAATGATTTAAACAAGTTTGTATACGATGATAACAACAAAGTCTCATTAAAATGTTTTAATGATGTTAGTTTAAAATGTCATGAACATTTTAAGATTATATTTTTCTTGAATATCCTAATTTACGTTATTCAAAGCTATAGAAGGGAAACATAAAGATTTTATTACATAAAGTAATTTTTTGAGTTAATATTGTACAAAAAATGGAAGATGTACAAAGAATACAGTTTCAACTTACTCGTATTTAAAATTTTAAAATCAATAGTTTTTCGTTTTGTTTTGTTTTGTGTGACAGTTTGTGTCATGTTCTTTCTGATATCATATGTTTGTAATTTATTTTATATTATTAGTAGATTGAAAATAAAACTAATTTCAGAAACCTTATAGAATGAAAATGCTGTAACTTAACATGTTTTAATATTATAATTTGAATTTTAGCTTTAAATGTAGCTGAATATCTTAAAAGTAGAAGAGAGAGAGAAAAGATATTAATAAAGCATAACCATTTAATAATTTATATAAAATATATAACTTGCACAAAAATTACTTATGATATCCTCAATGATAAAATTTATTTTATAACTTTCATCATATTTCGTCATTTTTCAAAAAAAAAAAAATTAAGAGTGTTTTTTAGTAATGTATTGCCTTCTTAAATTGTATTTGACTCTAGTTTAGTAGTAAAACTTACAAAATATATTTCTTGATTTGACAAATAAGAGACTTGAGCACATAATTCTTTGTTTTCTCTCAGAGTAGCTAGTTTCGAAAAATCTTGTATAAGTTTGATCTTCCTCAGAAAACTACATTTCTCAAGCTCAAGAAACTACAACCTAACATAAAATTATTATTTTTATGAGGACTCAAAATGATTCAATTAACAAAAATCGGTCAAAAAATAAAATCCAATTTTCTTAGCCAATTATATATATATATATATATATATATATATATATATACTTTTCTATAATCTCACAAAATTAGAAAGCTATAAGTTTAAAAACGCAGAGTTAAGATCACTTTTAAGTTCGTTTTTATTCACATCCCAAAAGCAAATCAAAACTTTAAACTGATTTATCTCTGAAATATAAAATAACTAATTGGTCTTCATTTAAAATACTAAGGCTTTTTTTTTCTATCGCGCTAAATGCTTTAATGTTTTTTTCTAATTTTTGTTGATAATACATGCAACTAAAGTTGGTATGCACTTTTAAATCAAAGCATTGCTTATTTTTTTTTTTTAAAAAAAATAGTTGAATTTAAAATTTTTACATTTTTTAAGGAATTTTCAATAAACATTTATAAAAAGAAGTATTTTATGAATATCAATCATGTTATCATAAAACCGTACCAACTTTAGTTATACATAGCTTGATGTATTTGTAAATCAAATTTCTTGTGTGTAAATCAATTTTTGTTGGAGGAGTAGCATTTTAAAATCATAAATTTTAAGTTTTTAACTTGAAATATTAAATGGTTAACTTTTTATGATATTTTGAACCCCTTCCCACCCCCCAAAAAATCTGTTTTACATGATACATACACATGGGGCAACCAAAAAATTTCGAAAATCATTATATTAAAAATTTTTGTTTAAATCTTACCATGTCTCTTTAATTTGTTTAATTAATTACATATTTTGTTGATTTGAAATAAGTGCTAACAAACTTATAGTTATTATTACATTTTTTTTTATTTAAGATTTTTTATATAATGACAGATTTCAAAGTTGAAGGCTATGTATTTTTAAGTTCAAAGTATTTTAGAAGTTTTATTCAAAGTAAAGACTTTTAAAAGTTTGCTTTTGAATAGAATAACTGAAACATTACTTTTAGCTCAAACTTATTTGTACCCTCCTGATTATATAGAAAATCAAAAAGTATGGGAAGAAAGGTTCAAGCAAAAAATAAATTCACCCCAAAAATATGAATACAAAAGCTAATTGTGCTCCAAAGCGTGATGAATTTTTCACTAAGGTCCAATTGAGTCTTATTTATCCACTTCCTGAATAACTCGATCTTTTTTATGTTTGTTTTCTTCTTATTTTAAGAAGCAACATGAAAAAAGAAAAAAAAAATCATTTCTTTTGATCAAACGCGTTTTTTCTCCTCTTTCTACTTCTGTGAAATATTTTTTTCTTTCGATTTCCTACAATTATTTTTCGTGGGGAAACTTAGTTATCTTAATTACTCACAGCTATCCCTCGTTAGCCCACTTTAATTAATACATGCAAAAAGTTCAGAAAGAGAAGAAAAAGAAATGAATTATTTCTGACTTTGTAAATTAGCTCTCCACTTCACTTATATTTCCCCTTCTTCTCTCAGCCTCTGTTCTTGCTGAAAAAAATTTCTGATTTGCGTTAAAGTAGGAGAAATAATCAGTATAAATTATTATCGGCATTTCATGTCATTTTTTTTTCTTTTACAAATTGCTAGTTAACAAAATTAGGTTCCCCTTCAAATTTCTACAGTTTTGTTTCAAGTGACAGATAAAAAAAGTATTGGTAGGAAAAAAAATATGAGTTCACTAAATCACAAATCTGCATTGAGACAATGAAATTATCAAAAGCTGAAAGAACTTTCTCATTATTTAGTGTAATGATTTTAATGTTTATTTTTTTGCTAGAATTTTTTATTATATTCCATTTAATACCAATGAAATTTAAATTTGGAGTGAACAAATACATTAGTTCATTACAGGTAATTAAATTCGTAATTATAAAAGGAGCAAAAGAATAGCAGCAATGCTATGTGGAGTGAGTTAGGCAATTTCACAGAAACATAAAAAATCCGATAAAAAATACTAATTAATGAATGACACAATGATTACCATTATGAAAGTAGCATAGATAATCAAATCACACTTGAAAATATTTGTAGTTTTTGATAATACATACGTAATAAGGCCATTGATAAAATGAATCAGTAATTATCACAAAAATCATTTAATGAAGAACTGCTATGTGTATATAATTATTATTTTAAAAGTCAATAGTCACTTAATTATAGTGTCATATGGTTTGAGGTACCATTTTTCAGACGGAAACGGTACAGAAAAAGAAGGTTATTATACAAGAAAATGAAACACAAATTATATAATTGATGAAATCAGAGAAAAAAATTACACACGTATGTACATTTCATATGTGAGTCATTGGTGAATGTAAGATTTATATGTGAGCTATTGCAATAGAGCAAATCGATAAGGTAATTAAAGATTATGATTTAGATCGTGCTTTGTTGAGCACACCCTGCAGTCAAAATACAAGTTGCGATGTGATGATTTCAGGATCTAAGTCGTTCTTTATGGCTTTCTATATCTTTATTTATTTACACATATAGTAAATTGATCAGTAGGAGGTTGTACATTAGTAATAACCATTCTGTCTTTTTATAATTTTAACGCTGTAAATCACTCAAAATTCTACAAAGTGGTGTAATAATTTGAATTTCATCGTATAAAATTACCGATTATTTCCATCCAATCCAAGAAATTTGAAACTTTTTTAAATTAAAGGCCACACAGTACCCTTTCGGGAAAAGATTATTTTGCAGACATTAACAGTAAAAGTAGTTTATGTTTTACTTTCAAGTTATATTAATAAGTTGATTCTGAAAGTAAAAAGTCAGTTTGACCAGTCATTGTTTTAAAATTTTAAAAAATTTAGAATTTATTAAGTTTTTTTAAACTTTTATAAAATGTTCACTTTTTGATATTTTTATACAAAATACAAAGTATATACAGTATATAAGCCTTAGGTATTAGAAAAGACTTATATCTTCAAAAGTAAAAGACTGAGAAAAACTCATTTAAAGTTTGTAAAGCCAGAAAGCAAAATCTAATAGTGCATGGAAAGCTCTATTTTTTTTAATATGTGATTTCCCAACTTATGTGTTCTACATGGAAACACAACTTTAATTAAATATAACTGAAAAAATTTTTTAATTCAAAATATAAGACATGTTCTTCAGTCTAATCTTAACACAATATTTTCACAAAAGTTTTGAAACACAAAGCATTTATATACAAAATAACACTGATACAAACTTAAGCTAAAAATCACAAGGTTTGTACATTAAATTTAATATCTTTTCAGCTTTAAATCGGGACAGTTAAGCTAGTTCCAGTTTTTGTTGCGTGACTTTAAAATACTTTACTTTAATGTAGTTCTTCAATATGTTTACTATAACGGAATTTCGCATATCAGGGAAATATTTAGTTTTATTTGCAATACTTGTATATTCGGAAGTATAATTGAAGTTTCATCTGAGGTCTGGTTTCCCAATACATCATTTTCAGCAATATTCCACATCTTTCAAATATTGTTTTGCATCGAATCCTGAGAAGAGTTCAAAGAGTTGATCGTACTCAAAAATATTTTTAATTAATTCAATTTAAGAACGGAAAAATGCTTTAAAATGAAACCGAAACCATTATTTCAATATTTTTGCCTTTTGTAGGGTAATATATAACCTTAAAGTAAGAAGTACAGCTTTTATATACGATTTCGCTATTCTCGGAAAAATGTAGTTTAGGGAAAAAGGGGTTTTTTTAGCAATTTTTTTGTTACCCATTTTTAATTGAATTTAATCATATAACTATTTGAGTCTTTGAGTGAGTGAGAAGCTTTTATTCTAAAAAACACAAAATATATCACACAGATCCTCCAAAATCAGCGTCTAAATTCAAGTTTTCGAATGGTTCGTAAAAAATTTACATTCCCTCATTACAATGTTTGCATGTATATGATCATCATGTAGAGAATGTTTCCTCCAGAGCATGATGTATAAGTCGATGATCACGTACCGTATACAAATTTCTCTATCCACTCATTTTCCCAAAAAGAAAAATGGAGCAGAAAGTTTGACTAGTTCAGACCATGAATAAGATACCAAATGAATGGGAAAAATGTTTTAGCTTCAGAGAGGGTTAACAAGCAGAAACAAAACTATCATGGTTGGCGTGTTGAATTTTACTTTATTTCAATTTTTATTTATTTGAGTAGAATTTATTCCACCGTTTGATAATATTTTCGCCCTCATGGCAAAGTGTTTAAAAACAACAGTAAATCGATTTTATTTCATTTTGTCTTATATATGGGTTTCGATTATCGGGTAAATTTTTGAAGAAAAAATGCTCCTTTGGCTTTTACACAGATCGCTCTTATATTCGGAAATGTACAGTACTTTTCAAATTAAAGCCTCAAAAAGGCTCAATGGGCAGCATAACATAAAGCTTAATACTAAAAGAATGATAGAAATCATGAGTAAATTTTACTTTTCCTATAGTTTCAAAACTCAGGATTCTCCAAGATATAATAGCAATCATTTACAAATTTGTCTGATCCAGAGATCTAAAATATGTACTGTATTTTAAAATGATCCAACACTTTTATTTGGGAAAAATATTGAATTTTTGCTTTTATAATCCAAAAGCCATCTCTTAAGGTGAGTGACAATATTTTGAGCATATTTTTTTTAACTTATGTCCTTTATTTCTCGTTATGAACTTTGTGAATCATGTCGTCTAGACAGATTCAAGCAAATGGTTCATAAAATAAATTTTATAGCTTTTCTCGTATCGGTATACCTCTAAAATCCTTAACTTAATGTGCAAAATATTTTGTACGGGGTAATATTACTTTTATACAAGAAGTTCACAATGATTATGAAATTGTAACTGTTATCAATTTTTTTTCCCGAAAACAAGACCTGGTCTTACAAATTTTTTTACTGTGAAAGTCGCATTACTGCTGCTCAAAGAATACTTTATCTCTCATGAACATAAATTTAAATTTTCTCATGTTTAAGAATAACATTTATTTGCATATTCATGCAAAGGTATGTATTTATTCAAATACAGCCATGTCTTTTGAAATCGCGTCATAAAACTCATCACGATTCGATCCCTCAATGAAGACTTCCATCAAATGCTGTGATATATTACACCGACAGCTTATTTTATTTAACAGTGGTATCATTTCAGAGGGAAATACTACAATGCTAGAACTTCCAACCACACACTTAGTGTTCTTCTGTCAATAATTCATTTACAGATATCTTATAACTCAGGAAATAAAATTTCTGAGACCTGATCTACACACGCAGATTTCCCTCGTCTACCTCTTGATTTAGATAGTCACTATTTTTGTATCGTTCAAAAATCCACCTTCTACTTGTATAAACATATTTCTGGCTTATCAACCCAGAAACCTTTAACAGTAACATATATATATATATATATATATATATATGTTAGTAACACACACACACATATTTATATATATATATATATATATATTGTGGCTTATATTTTTCTTACTGTCTTTACTGGTTATACTAAGGTTTATAACTATTTGTATATATTTATGGATTATATACATTTGCGTGCGTAAGATCTTTAGTACTTCCTTTATTTTTTTATTCTAATGACATGTTATTTGTACAGATTCCGTAACACTAAAATAAGCTTCTTTGATACAGTTTGAAAATACAACTTAGCCTGGACTACATAATGAAACACCCCTTTAATGTTTTACTTACTGTAATATAAGTTAAATATTAAAAATACATTGCAAAATTTAATTTATTTTAAATCTTCCCCATAAGAAGAACCCACAGTCTGTTCTTTAAACTATTTAAACATGTTGCCGCAATTCAAATACAAAATAACTTTTGATAATGAAGATTGTGATCGATACAAAGGTAAATACAACAAGTAAATAATGTTTGAATGTAACCAGTAAAAACACTAAAGTTATTATAATAAAAATAATACAATTAAATTGAAATAAATATTTATAGTGTTAAATAGTTAAACATGTATTAGCTTAATCTAAGTTGATAATTAAGAGTAGGCTACAACTGAGCCACTACCCAGCAAATAATGCATATTAAAACACCAACAATACATCCTAAATTTCTGACCATTCGCAACTGATTTGCATAGTGATACTCAAACAATGAAATATTTCGCTAGTTCTAATGTATTTTGGTGGAAAACTAGCTACTTCATCAACTGAGGCCAACTGCATCTACGCTGCTAATGATAGTTCCACATGCATTTCTAGTTAAACAGTAACAAGCAGTCGTTACAGAACAATTTGCTATTGGGTTCATAATAGCGAGGATGGATATTTGGTCTTTAATGTTACAAACTTAATTGAAGAGTAATGACGACGCATATCTTTTCTAAACAGTTACTTAGATAATATTCTAAAGCTATGCAGAATATTTTGTCCTTAAAGTTTGTTTGATTTCTGTGAAACTTAAACTTTGTTTCGGAAAATTATTCATCATTTCGAGATAAGAATATTGGATAATAATCTTTGTTTTCACAAGGAGACTTTGTTATTTAAAAGAAGACACACTAATTAAAACTATTATATAAACCTATTTTTAGAGTTTTAAAGTAGCGTAAATAATTTTGAAAATATGCAAGGATTATTAAAATTTACATTAAAGTAACTTCAACCAGAGACCAGTGGGCCACTAATAGCTCGCTGAAAGCATTTTCGGGTGGCTTACCTGCATTCTGTTGTCCCTATATTTAAATCTGAGACAATTTCTAGAAAAATTGTCATCTTTTTGTCGTAAGACTTTGTTTTTTTCCTGTTATTCTTGATATTTATAACATTGATGTACTTTGATATCTATTTGAGATTACATTTCTTGTTAAAATACCTTAAAGAATTGTAACACACAAAAAATAGTAGTTTTATCCCATTTTAAACCTAAGCATAAAATGTATGTTAAAATACGCAAAGTTTATTTATGTTTAATTTTATCACAAAATTTCCATTTTTTTAAAAAAAAATAAGATACATTGGAGCAAATGTAGCATGGATTTAAAAAACAAATTCCTATAAAATTAAATTTTTAAAACTCCAAGCGGACGTACAATTTTATTACCTTATGTTAGCTCATTTTAAATCCTTTATATATATAACTAGGACTTTTAAACATTAATAACACAAAATAACAATTCATTTATCTCAATGAATTTAATTTTTTAAAAATATCTATTGAAGGAAAAGTTAAGATCAATCAAGTAAACTATATTTATTTTTATTTGATTGATCACAGCTATTAAACGTACTAAAACATTTATCAATTATCATGCCTTGTATTTATATATATTATATTTTTTGAACTAAATACTAGAGTGAAATAATTGAAATAGACATCAAGAAAGCGACATAGAGTTTTATTTTCTTTTTAAATTATGGATAAAACAAATACATTAAGAAGACAAAAAGGACATTTAGTCAATTTATTTGAGGATTTTTGCATTTACTGCCAGCGTTTGATTCAGAATCGGACGAATGAAGGTGGTTATTTCTATATCTTCGCGTACAGTATCATATAAATACATGTAACATCAAACTGTATTGTGTGGAACATTAATCAATCTCCAGAATGGATTATTAACTACATTTTGAACACATATAACAAACAGCCTTCTATCTTTGAAACGAGACAAATCTCTACAAATATATGGACCCCTGAAGACAAATTTTGATTTCAAGAAACTTGGTTGGTCAATTGAACTTAAGACATTAACGATCGGGATATTTGTTGATAAAAATTCTTTCGATAGGTAAAACATTAAAACCATGAGTAAAGCGAGTGTCAAGATAAAGCCATTGGGAACAGGGGAGAAAGGGGACGACGTCATTTCCTGCATCTGGTGGTGTCATTAATGCGACTGCGGTGGCCATTGTTTGATGAATAGCATCGGGTTGTGAGAGCCGAATCATCCGTACAGTATCTTCCTTCAAGCCGGATGCCTTAAAACCACTCTAAAGGGGTTTTGCCCAAATACAACATGTTCAGCTTCTAAAGCTTGAGGAGTTAAGAGCTGTCTTCCTCCAAAGCTGAAGAATACGACTTTACCTCGAAAGTCTTTAGTTTAATATAAATATTACATTCTAGCTGTATGACCGTATATATGAAGACAATATTTTTTATTAATGTGTCATGTGTCTAGGTACGACATCATCAACCTGTGCCCTGAATTCAAATTTTTAACTTTATAAATGTGTATAATAATGTAAACAATAGCATGTTAAAAAATAATAAGATCTTTCGAAATCCCTCTCTTTCATAATGAAAGCAATATTAACATGAATTTCAGTATACATAAAGATGTACGAGAGAAACGAAACAATTTTGTAGTGTTGATTTAAATTTGAACAAAAGAATAGATCAAATATATTTTTCGGAAACATAGTGCTGCATAAATATAAGAATTTTTTTTTAATATTACGGAATATTTCTATTTTAAGTTCGGAGATTTTATCTATATAACCCATTTAGACAAAAGGGAAAGAAGGGGAAAAAATATTGCCATTCTCAGAATTAAACCTGATTTTTTGCATTATTATTAAAATACCTCGTAAAAGTGATTGTCTAATGTAAGAATTTGAAGTTTATTTTTACGATGGATAAGGAAAATCTGAACGTGAGATAATTAAAATTCTTAATCACTTAAAAACTGCTATTCACAATTTTTTGAGCAAAAAGAATTGAGTGGTCATGAACATAAAAGTTACTGCCTCATGATACTAGTCAAGTTTTTAAGCTATCAACGAAAACATGCTAATCGATACATAAAATATTCCAGCAGACAAGTGAACAATTGCCTCACGAAACTGTGCAATGAAGTTTGAAGTCAAATGTTTGTGTAAACATTTGAAAACAGAAAGGAAAGCTACCATTTCTGAAACATCACAAAAAAAAAATGTATCTGAAGGGGGCAAATATTGTTACGTCCTGGAACTGTAGACGGGAAAAATATTATTTTTAGACGACAAAAATTTTGACTTTGATGATTCAAACGTCAATAACAACTCCTGCCATGACTTAAGATAAGAACTCGTGAGTTTTATAGTAGACCAGTATGTATACCAGAAAAATCAATAAATAATTGTACAGTGGACCAGAAAATTCCCTAAATATTTGTACAGTAGACCAGAAAATTCCCTACATATTTGTACAGTAGAACAAAAAGTTCAATAAATAAATGCTTAAAACACAATATTATCTTATTTTATCTTAAATTTAAATGCTTTCAAATTTGACAAAATAATATCTTAATTCTTGAGGCCAATGTTTTGTCCTAACCGTGAAGTCATGACTGAAATAGTTTCCGTTCAGTTCTGAGACGAAAATATGAGGCCACTAAGAACACGTCTTACCTGATAATCATTATATCAATCAAAACTCAAAGTTCGCACGTTATATTGCCGTGAAAGTTTGGAGAGTGGGTTGGGTCATCCCGCATATATGGTTGAATATTACAAGATTCGTCAACAATAGACCTTCAGTCTAAGTTAATAAGCGATCAATCACACACACAGCGAGTGTATTTTCTAATAAATTGTATCAGGAATGTAATACAAATGCAAAAATTAAACAACAACATTAAAATATACATATTGGTGGCTTACTAAAGTTTTAAAAATATAGCTAGCAATTAAAGAACTTCATTTTTAATTAATAAATAAAAATATCATAATAGAAATGAAAAGATTTCTTCTGTAAAGATATATAATTCGAATGATTGTATCTATCGGCCCAAGAGGCCTAAAAGGGTTCTAATATATATATTAATTAAAGTCAATTCCTACTATAAAAACAAATTGAGCTTTTCATACCTGGTAGTTGGATAATCAATGTGTACTGTCGCCATCTATTGCCTTCATACGGAAAAAATTTAGTTTTTCTTCCATATAAAATTAAAATTAATTAATTAAATTTAGTTAATGAATTAATATTTTAAAAAACTGTATTAACATCAAGTGACATCCACTACAAGTTTAAAAAATGTATTTGAACTTGAATGGATGAATAAATAGCATTTTATTAACAATTGAAAATTTGAACAAGATATATGTATAAATAAATAAATATATATAGGGAGAGAGTGAAAACTAATGGAAAGAGAGAGAGAGAGAGAATTGAAAAAAAAAATTATTTTTTTCAAGTAGTGCATAAATGTATTTGAAGGATGATTCACTACCAGACCAACAAACTGGTAGTGTGTGTAGGGGGTACAAAGACGAATCGGAATGAAATAGGAATGCTGAGTCGCAACCGCCGCGTTTACGAGCTATGGTGCAAAGAAGCAGTAAAAAAGAAGAGAAATAACATATTTTGGGACAGATAAAATTTTACTGAAAGGTTGAAAACAAGGCTACAACAAGTGCTTGATATTACGGCAGAAGTCATCTGGTAGGCCTGACAGTGATGTCGCATGGAATTCCCTACGTTCTGGAAGATTTCTGGCATTCCACGGATCTCTCGGCACATACAGATATTCGAGCATTTCCTTCAACTAGGGATTGCAATATCGGACCAAAAGTCCAATACCGGTATTCGGTATTTTTTAGATCTTAATACTGGGATACCGGTTTTAATACCAGTAGTAGAAATTTTAGAAAAAGAAAGAAAACACAGGTATTTCTTTGTATCATTTGCCGGTTTTATTCGATAGTGAATATATCACAAAAATAATGTGTAACTTATAAATTATAACAGTATATAAAGCATCACGAAAAAGAAAAGGAACATCTTATGAGGGCTGTTTTTTAAGTAAGGTCCGTTTGTTTTAAAAAAAATAGTGACAATATTTTGTTTCAAAAACTCTTTATTTTAGGATTGTACATAATTTTGCCTATTTTTCTACATAGTTGCGGAGTTTCTTATGAACTTGTCATACCTTAGAATTAAGTTTCGAAAACCTTCTTCAAAGAAGTCTGCCGCCTGGTTGGACAACCAAGAGTTCACGGCCGCTTTCACCACTTAATTGTCACTAAAATGCTTCCAGCCAAGACTGTGTTTGAGGTACCAGAAAAGGTGAAAATAGCTTGGAGCAAGGTTGGGCTGTATGATGCATGGTCTAAAACCTCCCAAACAAAAGATTCGATTAACTTCCGAGTCGTTTGAGAAGTGTGAGGCCTTGCGTTATCGTGGAGGAGCAAAACACCTTTTGACAGCATGGCGAGCAGTTTGTTTTTCAATGCTCTTCGGAGCTTCCGTAGAGTTACGCAATTGGCACCTGAGTTGATCGTTGTTCCTTGTGGCATAAAGTCCACCAGAAAAACACCGCGCCGGTTCCAAAACACTATTGCCGTAATCTTGTGCTTTGACAGCGTTTGTTTGGCTTTGACCTTGACGGAAGAGGATGTGTGTCGCCATTCCATTGAATGTAGCTTTCATTCCGGGATGATATGGGTTACCCATGTTTCATCTCCAGTAACGATTTTATTCAACATGTCATCCCCTTCTTCCTCGTAACGAATCAAAAAGTCCGATGAAATGGCAAACCTCTTCTCTTTGTGTTCCACTGTGTTTTGTCTGGGTTCCCACCGGGAACACAATTTCTTAAAGTTGAGGTCTTAAGTCACAATTTCGTACACCACCAACCGAGAAACGTCGGGAAATCCAATGAAAGAGTGCTTATCTTGAATCTCCTGTTCTCACGAAATTTTGTTTCAACTGCTTGCATCAAATCATCATACAGAGGACCTGTCTTAGCGTTCTTCGTCATGGACGTTTGTTCACCCATCTTTAAACTCCCTAACCCATTTTCGGACTTTGCTGTCACTCATTGCTTCTGTGCCATAAACTTCTGTTATCTGGCGTTGAATGTCTGCAGCCGACATGTGTGTTTCTTGCAGTTTAAAAACGGATAACGGACCGTATCTCACACTTGGCGGGTGATTCAATTACCTTAAACATTTTAAGGACACACAGTGAATCTTACACGACTGCTGCAGTGCTGGAAATGGTACATGAGTGTTCGCAAAGGATGCTGATCTGTGACGCAGACTCGTTGCGGCGCACGCGCGAATTAGGGAAACATACGTGCCAACGTACCTTACTTCAAAAATAGCCCTCGTATTTACACTGTGCCACCATATTCTTTTCATCATATAAATAATGAAATCAAACCGAAGTATTATCAACTAACTTTTTATGTTACTCTTATTCATTCTTATTCATTATTATTTATGGCTATATATATATATACAATGAATCTGAAAAATATTTTGAATCCTAAGGTATGACATGCAAAAACAATGTGAATAACAAACTCAACAATTTAAAAAATATTGAATTATGACACACTTTGTTCACAACCACAACCTTGTTTGCAACAGATACGAATATCAGACTGCGAATCCTGTGCGTGTGCAGTATCTCTCTGAGCTGTAATAGGATAGTTTTGGCCCACCTCCTTGGATGATTCACATATTTTATCACTTCTCTTAATTGTACAGTGGAACTTTATATCCACAGTCTAATTAATTTTGCCCATTAGGGAGACACTAAAACAAAAACGTATACTATTTTTCTATGTTAGCGAATCCTGAACATATAATGGAAACAATTTTAAAAAAAATTTTTTTTTAGTAAATACCGAAAAACCGGTATTTAAACTTCTGAATACCGGTATTACAAAATTTTACAAATGGTTCAAAATAACGGTATTCGATATCCCGGTATACCGATATTGCAATCCCTATCTTCAACTAAAGGAGAACAGGCATCCTTACACCAAACTCGTTTTTTAAACCTAGAAGAAGTTCATACACTTTCGAACACCTGTTGTAGTACAACCTCTCAATAAAATGTTTTCTGTCTCATTAATATGTTTTTTTTTCTGCTTCTTTGCACGGTAGCTCGCAACTACGACATTTTCGACCCTGCATTCCTATGAGATCCCGAGTCGTCTCTGTACCTCTTACACACCCTGCCAGTTTGTCGATCTGGTAGCGAATTACGCTGTATATGTAACCCATTAAGAACAATTTTTTTCTTCAAATATTAAATTCTTCTGGTTATTAATATCATATTGACCCCAATGACATTGGGAAAATAAAAAAAAGCTTCCCCGCCCCCCCCCCCCTGGAATGTAGACGTTACCCGCACGATCGTGTGATTTGGGCGTTATCTGTGAAACAGGTCACCCAAGAAATTTTACGAGTTATACATTTTTAGCTCTAAGTTGATAAAAGAAACAATCTTAATTCAACTAAAAATGTTACAAATAAGGAAATTATTGATGAAAAAATTAACTCTTCTAGTAATTCATTATTTATTTACTGCAAAAATCTTTTGTTTTGTTTTTGACAAGTATAGATAACCATTGCGTTTTTCACAACATGTTTTCGAACTGCTTTCGTAGGTTTCAAACCTGCATTTGCGAGGCCTTGAAATGTCATCAACACATCAAAAACGGCTATACATGTCAAGCCTTTTATCCTGGAATGGCCAGGATAATATCCATGAAATGTATAGTAAGTGGATTACAACGCTTCGATCTTTTTGCGAGAGAAATTACAACACTGTGTTATCTTCATCATCAGTTAAAATACTTTTGTTAGTAGGTGGAGATGCTGATAACATTCAACTATCTCTGACTTAAATTTTAAGTGACCCATTTTGATTTTTAGAGGAATTTTATTTGATATTGCATCTTGTTTGCACAGAAACCAAGAATTTGCAACAGCTAAATCAATATAATGAATGTGTTCAAGAGACTTTTATGGTAAAGAATGGTCCAAAATTGTCTTTCATTTCAAATATTCCCATGTGTTTCTTCATCGCTCTCATCTGAACTTGATTCTCCTTCCAGTATTCGCGATTCATATGTTTTGTTCGCAGCATTGTCATCATGCGAGAGATCACTAAGTTCTGATATTTAAGTTTAATCTGATTTATTCATCAATTGAAATATTTCTTCTGTGAGAATTCTCCTTTTAGACACTTGAAAAAGTTTTGGTTAAAAGTAAACACAGTATTCCATGAAAAATAGTAAAATGTATCAGAATTTTTTTAAATATATATATATATTTAAACCACACCACACACACATATTAACTACCACTCGAAAACCCAGATTTTTTTCGGGGGGTGGGGGAGGAGATATGGATGCAGATATCTGTGGAGAGGATAAAAATGTCATACTCCTCAACAAATGTATGAAAAGGAAAATTAATTGCGAAAAAGAGAGAGAGAAAGAAAAAAAAGGGACTCATACATGGTGACCCCCAAGAAAATTTGGTATTAATTATGTAACTATATATTTCATTTTTATGTAGGCTTTCATCAAAATTATTGAAACAGAAAAGAAAATTCGCATTGTAAGTGCTTACATTTACAGCTGCAGTGATTCAAGTAACGCCCAACCGGCATGATTGGGCGGGTAACGAAATCCCGACCTCTAGAAAACTAAATTATAGAGTATAATTAATATTTTTCTGTTTTACAATTATTTAAACATTAATACAAAAAATTTTATTGAAGCAATTAGAAATACATTGATTATTACCTTTTTACGACAGATAAAAAGAAGACGTGTTTTCGTTGCATTAGAAAACCAAGTTAGACTTGCCAGCTGAAAGTAAAACATGGACTGCAACCACCGTCTGTTGATAAAAAATGATACTTTACACCTTCTACAAATACGCTCAATCGTTGGATTCGGGATTTTTTGACATACGACTATTCCAGAAGCAAAAATGTATATGAATGTCTAACCCGCACGATCTTGCGGGTTGGGTCTTAAAGGGATATATTAGTTATATTGAGAGGGGGAGGGGAGAGAAACTGGAATAGATATACATGTATAAGTTTCGGTATACCTGGAAAATTTTGAACAGTGGTTTATCTGTTGAAATCCGCCTATAATTTAAGAATATTGAAAGAAAATAAAATATTGGTTTACATACATATTGCTCTGAAACTAGACGAAGGCAATTGTGTCTGTATCCAATGGTAATTTAAAACTTGATACTGATAAGGAGAATGAAACATCTAAAATATTTCATTCTTTTATAATTAATACAATACCAACATGATGACTTGAAGGCTCAATTCCATTTAAAGTGGGTCCATTGTATTCCAGTCATAAAGGTCAACAGCTTTGTTAGCAGCGATGTCCGATTCGTGTCGTTAGTACAAATCCAGATTTTATCGAGTTTTCATTCAGAAGAATAATAGGAACTGGTGCACTAAATGGGACTTTGATTTGAAATCCTTCCGGGGTGTTTAATTTTGGAAAGTGCAGTATCAGCTCAAATGTTGTCATCATCACTGAATTGTTAGTAAATGGGCGAGATTCATCAATAGATTCAACAACGTAGATGTAGTGAGTAGAGCCACTTATTATTATTCTCAATTTATTAGAGTAATATGGACAAAACCTCGATTTGGCTTGTTAATTACCTACCGCAAAAATCGGAATTTTAATCATTGCGTTACCAAGATAACAGGAAAGGCAATTCATGGCAGTTTAAATTACACTAAGAATGTTGTTGAAGTCCGATGGGGGAAAATTATTTCTGGTTAAATAATCTAGGAATAGCTATATAGTGAATACATATAGGCATATTGTGAAGATTCAAATATCGTAGATATACGGTATGCAGTTATATAAATCCATTTTAGTATCAAATCAGAGGTTGAAATGTATTTAAAAAATAAGTGGAAATGTACTTCCTTTGTGTTATTTCCTTAGTGCAATTCACACCTACGTTATTGTCTACCTAAACAGAACCTATTACAAATATATATTATGTTGTGTAAAACTTATAATTTCTTTAAAATTCCATTAAAATTATATTTATATAGTAAAAAGAGTATATGGACTCTCTCTCTCTCTTCAACATATGCAAGTATGAATTTATGTATTTAATAGGTGTGATTTAAAATCTAAAGACATTTCGTGTAATAAACTAACAAAATCAAAAAACTTATTCCATATTACTTGTAACGAATTATTTTATTAAACTGTTACGAACTGACACTTTTAAGATTTCATGGTATAAACTTTATTCCTTATTTTTATTTTTACTATATTTCTTTTGGATAATTCAAAACAATGAAGTGATTTATTAATTATCTCTCTCAAATACTGTATTAAAAATCAATATATAATAATTATTTAGACATTAAACAATATGCAAAAGATTTTAGTAAATCCTACAAATTCTTTTTTCGCATTTAGCAAATCCAATGTTCTGAAAGTGGAATAAACCTTTTTAGCTAATCGCAAACACATTTTTCTCACAAAATTCTTACCTTAGACGTTAGTGCATGAATATATTCATTGTTATTATACTCATTACCATAAAAACTTGCGCACCAAGAAATAAGAGCAGGATTGTTGCGAAACTTGGCATGAAAGTACGTGTCAGACAGATATGTAAATGATTAGAAATGCAGCGTGATTGAGCGTTGAGTAATGCCACCATAGGGCGTTAAACTACTTTCACCTTGTATTATAAAACAGGTAAGCAGAGCTTGTTTGAGTGTATTTAATCTGTTTCACTGTTTCAGAGGAACGCTTTTTAACTAGAGATGCCATTACGCTTTCATCGGAGACGATATGATCTACTATCAGAGTTCGAGAAGAAAAGAATCATAGAAATGATGAAAATTGGGTGGTCATATCGGCGAGTAACTTGCCACCTAGGCTCCTATTACGTGTATTTTCATTGACACCTACTCGGTATCACCTCTGTTAAGAGTGGTATCGCGCTGGAAGAGATTGGAATGCAACCGATTGGAATCAGCGATGAATCCAGATTCACTTTTGTCAGTGATGACTAACGTGTCCGATGAACAGTGAACGTCTCAACTCTGCATTCGCGGTACAGTGGCACTCTACTCCCACAACTGATGCGATAGTATGGGGTAGCATCCCATACGACATTGTTCCACGGCACCATGACAAAGCGGAGGTACGTTCGTAACATTCCTCAGCAACACGTGTTGTCACTCATGGTAAAGCTCCCAGGAGCCATTTTTCAAAAAGACAATACTCCTCTACACACAGTACGGGTTTTACAGGACTGACCCCATCACATTTTTACCCATTCCTGGCGATTTGGATCCTCAGATTTACCACCGATCGAACATATCTGGGTACATTTAGGACGGAAATTTGGACAACTTACAAGTTTGGTTGAATTAGGGGGTATTTAAGCCAACTGTGGAACGAAATCTTGTTGGATTTGATATGGGACTTGTATGCTTGAATTCCCGACCATATCACATCATACATCCATGCTGGAGGAGTGGCGTAACAGGTAACTAAGACCTCCATGCATTTGTAATTTTATCTACAGTGAATGATCATTTTGCTTTGATTTTGTAATCACTTACTTACAGCAACGTTGTACTTAAGTATGTAAAATTTCATTTTATTGTAAAAACTCTTTCTTGGTTCGCTCATTTTTATGGCAATCAGCTTATTTACATTTGAAAAAATAGTAGTCTAATTGGATAAAAAAAGAAAAATATTCAGTAAAAATAAGTGGAAGCAATATTAATAAACAAAACAAAATTAAGTGTGTGTGTAATCATAATTTGAATACAAATGAAATATAGTAAAATACCTTTATTATAGGTTTTAATAATTTTGAATAATGCTCCAAATTGTTAAATCAACAAAAGTATTAGAAATAAATAAAAAATATATTGTATGCAATTTTTATAAGACCATTTATTTAAAAAAGGTAAGAAAATTAATTTGATATTAGCGTTCATTTTTTTTCCGGACAATCTCAAACACTCTGCTTTTAAATGAAATAGCAAAGTTGTTGAGATCAACGTCAGAAATATTGCACTAGTTTATGCTGTCTACTTCCAGTTCTCTGGCAGCTGAATACTGTCCATTGTTATCATAAGCTTTGCGACATAATGTAACCCTAAAGATATATAATGTCGTATATCAGTTCTACCAATGAGCTACTCGTCTAGACTTCGTTTTGACCTTGACAAAGTAGTCATATTTTCTTTTTAAAACCATTCCTGCATGCATGTATTTGGCCAAAAGCATTATATTGCTGAACAATTCAGTTAGCTAATAAAGTCCCAAATGGTAACAAATCCTCATATAGCATAACTTGATATTGTGCAGTACCTATACGTCCCGAAATTTGAGGTAAATTGCATAATTCTTTATGATTGCAGTATATTTAAGGTATCCGACAACGTTCGGAACCGTGATTTTGCAAAAGCGTATATATATAAATGGATAGTATTTATATTTAGTGTCACTTAGATTAGAAAATGTATATAAAATTGTTTAAAGAATAGTATTAAAATAAAAAATTATATGTAAGTACAATATCTTGTCAAAAAAATGAACATAGAATGAGCCATTTTTAAAATATTCTCCCTTTGTGAAAAATGCTTCTATTATAATAATATTTTGCCTGTATATAACTCAGACCTCTTTACAGAGAATCAACTAGAATTTTTAAAATATATAACTTAGAAGTGGGTTTATCCATGTTTTATGACAACAGAGGGGAGAAATTTTAAAAAAAAAAACGCCGATAATTATATTAATGGGTTGTAACTCTGAAAATAATGTGAATTTTTCAGACTCTCTGGAGAAGTCTTTACTTTACATAAGCAAAATATTATTATTTTAGAAGAATTTTTTATAAAAGGAGAACATTTTGAAAAAAGGTCATTCTAAGTTAATTTTTACCAAAATATATTGTATTTAGATAATTTTTTTTTTGTCAAAATGTCCTTAAAACAATTTTATACATGTATTCTAATCTAAGTGACACTAAATATCGTGAAAATTATCCACTTATGCGCTTTTTTAAAATCATGGTTCCGAACGTAGTCGGATACCTTAAAGCAGTAATGATCCTCCTCTCATTTGTCGACTTAAACCTTCTTTGAGTTCCTTTTTGGAACTATTTCAATAGAGTCTGTAGCTATACAGAATTCCTAGGTTAAATTTATGGTAATCAGAAATTATAATTTGTTCATACTCATTGTTCCATTACATACATATGATATTTTCTTGGCCTATTTTAATATTTCTTCTCCATGGTATTTCGATAACTTTGATGTTTTCTTCATTTTCATAAATTTTGCATTAGTACTTGAATCGATTCTTCTAAACTAATACAGGACTTTTTTTTTGATGCTGATGAGTTTTGAAATTATATAAATTAAACTATCTTGCTCAGATAAAAGACGAATAAGTTCTCAATTGTCCAAAATTGTCAAAATCCTTTTTCTTCCAGATAATTTTATTTTTGTTGGAATCAACTTTTAGTTATGACAATGGGAAAGGAAGTTTCAGAGCACTTCATTAACCTAACTATTTCTCTTTCAGATTTACTAACACCTTTATAAAATAACATTTTTCTCGAGTATATTAACGTCAAAATCTAAAGCAACATAAGGTCTATTGGTGATTAACCTCGACATTTTGAAACTCTGTCAATTGACTAGAAGGACTCCTGAATTGGCTCCTCTCCTAACTACCCTAGAACGTCACCGGGAGGATTTTGAGCTAGATAGTTGTAAAGTGTATTAGCCAATTTTACACGGAGGGTCTTCAGTGACATCAGGACTGGAATCCGAGACAATCTGTTCACGCGTTCATGACCATAACCATTAGGCTACCTTGGCTAGTGATAGTTTCATATTTCTGAAAAAAAGATGCAACTGTGAATAGGAAATTTTCCAACCGGATTAATCTAGAAATGAATAAACCCAATATTGTCAGTGAATAGCATAATGGTCTTATGTATTTGATTTAGTCGCTCTAGAACAAGAGTGTAAGCCTCAAAATCTAACTTCGACCCAGCAAATAAGGTTAAATTTCAGCTTGGCCACAAAAAAGAATCAATATTCATAGAAATGTTTGTTTATTTCGAATAATACATTATAACAGTGGTTCTTAAACAATGGTCCTTGGATCCCCTGAGGTCCCCAGAAACTTCCTAGGGGAGGTCCGTGAAGGTCTCTGATTTAATGTTTATATTTTCGTCTTTTCAGACATCGGAAGTTTAAATTGAAAGATGTGCCATCCTAGAAGAGATCATTAAATTGCTCTCAATTAAAAAACTCTACTATGAAATGTATTTCGATCAAGAATATTAATTAATTCAGTTTTTTTAATTACTACAGCGTAATATTATCAAAAAATACATGGTAGAACAACATGTGTAAAGATTAAGAACCGAAATCATTGTGTGCCCATACTATATGGATTGCATTTAAATCACTCAGCCATGTATTGAGAATCATGGGGGAAGGGGTCTTATGGGAGGTCAGCGATGTCAGGCTGATACATAAATGGGGCCCGCGGTGTTCGAAAGTTTAAAAACATCTGCATTATAATAAACATGAATAAAAGATCATGAAAAAGTTAATGTTTACGTTCTGACATATTTGAAATTTTTATATTTAATTATATATTATTGTATGTCAATATAATGGCCGGGCCACAAAAATGTTCGTTGAGGGCAGCGAGTTTGACACCCATGCTCTAGAACTTCAAGCTCTTATTTTACTCCTTAATTTGAATATTTCTCCACTTCTGGTCTTTAATATCATATTAGATTTGCGATGCAATTTTCTACAGGAAGGTCTTTTATGGCTTTGATAATAATGTGCCTAGCATAAATATTGAAAATGTTTCAGGATTTTACTGATGCTTATTCAGTTAAACTAAGTACTGTGTTTTGCCAAATTTGAAAGTTGGTTATGTATTAGTTTTTGCTGAAAAAGATGCATTAAGTCATTTTTGAAGGGGTGTCCCTTTTTCATACTCACTAATTTATGTATATGTTCATGCGCATAATTTTACATTTATTTAAACACAATCATGTCTTCTTATCTTTTGACAGAAAGACAATAAAAGTTTGCACAGCTGCATGAAGCCATCCGTTCGGAGTTGTGATGCTTTTGAACCGTGGTGCTTCTACAAGAGATAATGCTGAATATCAGAAAAGTGAATAATCAAAATCTTTGTTTTTCTGTCAACAACCCATTCACAATTTATTTTCCAAATAAGGAGTTAAAAATTGCTGAGATTTGGTCTATAGTTCAGCTTCATAATATTTCATTTTTCCACCTAATAGATGAAGTTAACGTCCGCTGACCTCCATTTTTGAACCATTCGAAAAACTCCAGCTTCTCTGCAGAAAACTATAAGATTCCTATTCATGGTATTTAAAATTATTTTCCTATATTCGACGTAATAACCCTTTCTTTTTGTCAACATTTTCAATGTATAATTAAACTAACTAAATTTATTATTCAATTTATATATAGTGATAATCGCTCGTAGCAACATATGACGTATTGAATACCTAAGATTCTAATTAGTTATAGCCCCATCTGTTAGTCACCCAAATGTTCCCGTGTGCTGTATCTGATCTTCGATCCGATATTCTGCAATATCTGGTGCTCTTTTGGCTGATGATCTTAAATAGGGCTTACTTTCGGCGTAGGGCTTACTGCGGGCATTCTGAAGCATCATGCCTGAGCTTAAATTCAATTAGGTCTTATTTTTGACAATCATAGTAATTATTCAACATAAAATTAAAATTTTATTACATACTGCCACCCAAAACGATTGATTATCACATATTTGAAAACATTATAATAAGCTTTATGTGTACCTAAAGTCATTCCTACGAACTTCTGGGAGTCTTTGGAACTGCTGAGGGGATTTGTGGCAAACTAAATTAATTTGGGTGTGCATGAACAACGTTAGAAGGCTCGTGAAAGGCTTATTGTAAAGCAAATCATTTGTGACCCATTTCCATTATCATAAAAGTTTAAATAAATTAGTCATGATTTTTACGCGTGGAAAAATTTTAGAGTAAAAATAAAAAATGTTTTATAGTAAAATATTATAGATATAGAAAAAAATACAAGTAATAGCAAGCGTTGTACAGTGAAAATCGTGTCAAACGTTGGTTTGGCCTTTTATGCCGGTATAAATAGGAACGGAATCTCTTCGCTAATGCAATAACTTGTTTAGAGCATGGTAGTATAAATGAGTAACGCATCTAATCAACAGTTTTGTTTTGTTTTGTGTATGATACCAGGATGTAAAGGGAATGAAACCAATTGTCCTTAGCTTTGAACAGAAAGCAATATTATTCTTTGTATTGTTACAAAGATAAGGTCCGCTACGCGCGTAAGTATTTATGAATACAATTGATGCTGTCTTGTGCACAAATTTATAAACCAAAATTATATACTTTTGTTAAAGTTAATTTTATATAAATTTGTCTTATTATATATTATTTATCAATATTATTTTTTCATTTATCGTTTACAGAACATATAATCCAGATTTGTAATTTTTCATTTTTACATTAAATATACATTAGAACCTGTTTTTGTGCGGTCCTTTTTTATGCGATTTTATTTGTGTGCGATCTTTTTATGTGGTATATGAATTTCAAGCACTTTGGTGCCACTGTAATGTTTTCTATCACAATGCACATATATACACTTCAAGACGCTTTGTTCATTTGTTATAATCAGTCTCCCAACAATGCACTTTTAGTTTCTTTCTGTAACACGCTAGCAGCCCGCGCTTGATTGAAGACGAAACTTTCAATGACAGTGACATTATCAATAATGAAGATGGACAAGAAGAACCAGATTCTTTGAGAGTGGATAAAATATGTGCAGAGATTCAGCTTTCCAGCAAATTGGAAAAGCATTTTCTTGGAACAGATACCAATTCCGAAAGGAGTTTGAAATTCCCAAAAGAGCTTCACTCATGCGTATCTGGTTATCGTGACGTTTAAAAGCAATTGACCACGCAAAAACTTATCACTGACTTTATGGTGCCAAAACACAAATCAATTGAAATTGTATCTTCAAGTGACGAAAGCGGTTTTGAACCAATTCAGCTCAGGAAGATGTGCGCTTTGGATAACGATTAGTAGCAGTGAATTATATAATATATATTTCGAAAACTTTTTATGTATACAATGAAAAACTAAATACTTTAAAGATATTTCCATGTGTATTTTAATTATTTATTTTGTTATGGAAGTACTTTCTCATATAAATTTCGTAAATAATTGACGCATTTTCGTGACTTTTTAATACGGTCCATCTCCACCCACAAATAATAATAATAATAATAATAATAATAATCTGCAGTATGTAGACGAAGTCATTTGTTATATGTAAGTATTTATGAAATTCTCGAATATTTTTTGTGCGCTTTCTTTTTATGCCGCTATCTACCACACAAAAACAGGCTTTACTGTATAGAGAGTTATTTCAATTGAGAGTTCACATGGCCAAGTTTAGTATAAAAAGGGTTCCATAAGCACAGTAAGATTGGAAGCCTCTGATAGATACTAACCTACTTTCCTTTTTTTAAACCAAAACATTTCTAAATTGAAATCAAATAAAATATTTCAAAAGGAAAAAAAATACTCCGCAGATAAATATGAAATTACATTGCATAGGGAGAGTTTTGTCAAAAACTTATTCAATCGAAATTTCCTCCCCTCTCCCCATTTTTGATATATTTAATTATTTTATCCACCTCTGACATTTGAATCGTAAAATTTGATAACACTTTACAAGACGCTTTGAGGCATGTATCTCAGAATGCCCTTCATGCTCATTAATAAAGATATCTACACCTCATTAATCTAAATATTGTTCACTTTCCTGCAGAACCAACGCTCTTTCCCTTTCCGGTAAGACATGACATCACAAACTCATTAGAATAAATCGTCCTCAGAAGTTTTAAATTAGCGGTTATCGTAATGTGTAGCAAACGTTTCAAACGGAAAAGGAGGCATTTTTATTTTCGTTGCTTCCAAGTATGTAATACATTCTATTTCGATATTTAGGAATTAAGGAATCTGGGCTCTAAATTTAATTTTAAGTATTTTCAAATTATATTTGAAATTTCATTCCCTGAATTTGGGAGATTATGCATCGCTTGTAATTATCTTCAAATGGTGGTAGTAGGAGTTCTGATGTACCACTATTGAGTTTCCTTTCTTTTCGCTTTTCTCGGATTTGACGTATTTAATAAATGCTGGACTTTTTTTTTTACTAAGAAGGGAAAATTTTAGTAAAGGATATGATAGACATGCCTCTATTTCCTTTAGCACTAATTTTTCCTTAACATTTTAAAGTTATTAGGGAAAAGTCTACATCCGTTTTAAATACTTTACTCAAAATTTAAGCAAAGGACATCATCATTAAGAATGAGTTTCCTCTGATTGGCTGTTTCTAATAAACTCCCAGTTATCTTAGCATTTAGTTTTACATAACGTTTCCCTAGCTGCTACTTTGTCACTCGTATTTTTCTCTTATGCATTGATTTATTTTCTTTAAATTTATATATTTATAAAAAATAATTGTATACATTTAGTATATAAATTGCCATAAATCTAATAAAGCAAAGCAATAAATAGAAATATGACAAGGCAGTACAGGTCAAAGATAAGATGGCCTCTGTACTATAATAGCAAACTCAATACCTTTAGAAATAAGATTGTAAGATTAACTCTTTCAAGAGCTGAATTTTTGACAAAAATAATGCATTAGAGGGAAATAATTACAAATATTTTCGATAAAACTCACAAAGCTATAATTATTGAACAAAAGATAGTACATATTAATAATATTCACTTTTTCAAATAAATGGTGTCCAAAGTTTTAAAAAATAGATGGTACATATTTTGTACCACCACTCTTCAAGCAGCATGATAGTTCTGGAAACATGCTTTTCTCTTTCCTGGGCACAATGGAACATTGCAGACACAACACATCCATTCTGTACGAACTTGGAGATTGATTTTAATAAATAAATACACTTCTTTATCTTATATTGTAATTAATCCTATATATTAAAAAAAATTTAGTTTCTCCTAATCTAATGTTATAAGCTTAAATGTAGTTTAGTCCTAATTTATCTAATGTGTTAGTTTTAATTTTAAATATTCTGTTCTGTACATTATATTTTATTTTACCTAGTTTTTATCACATATATAATAAGTGTTTTACACATATATAATAAGTGTGTTAGTTGTATTTATTTTTTTCTGAATACAAGATATAGCTCATTCAGAACATTTGTGTATTGTGTGTGTGTGAGTGTGTGTACTATTATTTAATAAATATTATTATTGCTTTAAAAAAATGTATCTTACAACAAATTTATCTGGCACAATAAACATGCCCATTATTGCGAAAAAATAAGCGGAATGCATTCTGTATTTGTGTATTTGGCCTTCAATATCATGGAGGTACATTTTTGGACTCTCTTATTTTCATAATAGCAATGCACATGTAAATTACTAACTATCGCAATATTCACTTTTTTAGTTACATATTATATGTACTTACCTGATTTGTATCAAATATCACAAAAGAATCTCTTTCATTAACACTTAAAAATACACAACACGGTCACTTCTAAAAAATACCACTCAACGGATTCACAGCTGATCAAAGAATGAACTACTGTAAAAACCCATTGCGCACGATTTGCTTCCGACATTTCTCGGAAACTTGAGTAACTGCTAGGAGTTGACCTCTGTGTGGTTCAGAGAATGTAACCCCTAACATAAATTTCTGAGCCATTCAAACAAGAGGTACGTCTTATGTACCACCACACAATAAACGAATAAGAATTATTAGTACAACACCAAGTACGAAACAGTTAAACATAGTTTTAAGATCCACCAACTTTCCCCTATATTCGCCTATACCATTGAGTTGCAGCATATGCATATAAATGCATATGTGTATGTATAATAACTTAACAATTAAATGCTACATATCACTGTTATGAAATACCGTTCAGAAAACATTTGATATTTTTTTACCATATATATACATGTTACTAACTTCATTAGAATTATTTAATTATGTTAATGGAAAATATTGCTAAATAATTTACATTTACAAAATAAATATATTAATTTTTCAATAAAATCATGTAAATTTACTCAACTGATCTACTCGATGTTTTAAACCACGAACTTCCGATACCATTTTATACAAACAATTATATAGTAAGAAAATAAAGGTTATTAAAAAAAAATTCAGGAATTTACCAAAATAGCTGCATTTCTTGCAAATTTTATCCCTGAAATAGTGTCAAAGGAGCAACTTTATTATTTAATCAGCTAAGCAAGTATTTTTCAAGTAGGTTGGCTTAATTGAATTAATTTAATTTGCATAAGAATGAAAGATTTTTAACCACAAATAAACTGTAAAAATTATTAAATATTCATCAAGTTGTTTGAAATTAATAAAGTGATGTGTTAGAAATAAAGTTCACATGCAATATTTTATTGAAACTGTGAGGCAATGGATCGTAAGAAAATTTCGATAGCCTAATTTATCCGTAGGGGTGACAAATAAAACGTGTTTCTAAGAAAGTTTTCCTAAATCAGTTCAAAAGAAAAATTAAATTTCAAAACTTTAAAATAAGTACCTTATATGCCCTCTAAAAATTATGTGTAATAGCAAATAAAAGCTTAGCTCATTGCATAAGTTGCTTCAAAGTAGGAAGCGATTTAGTAACTCACATACATTTGAAAACTTTTCATTATAAATCGAAATGGGCCCCCCCACAGAAAATTATACAATAATTAAAACTTCTTAAAAAAGCTTCTAATCTAAGAAGCGTTTTATAACACCCATTTCATTAATTACCTTTTCAGTAAATAATGTTATAAAAATATTATTATGAATCATTTTTTAATTTTTGTAAATTAACTCTAGTTACACAATCCAATGTGTAACAACTTTTACAAGTAATATTTATAAAAAGTTTCTTAAGCATTATATACTAACACTATGAACTCTCAATGCTATTTTAATATAGCTTCAGTTCTTGCAGTACTACTTTCTTTATATTTGAATACTTGAACACAAAGTCAAATAATGATTTAACCACTCACATTTTTTTAAGGAAATAACCACTGACTACTTTTATTCACTATTTATTTGCAACTTGATAACAGTGGTATCCACGAAATTGTATTGAAAAAATACTCTTTTTGTGCTCGATGCCCGCGTTTGAAGTATTAAAGATAATCGGAATGAAAAAAAAAAGTAAAAATGGCATCAGTTGGATAAAATTTTAAATTGCATCTGCTTATGCGCATCTATATAACCACTTTTCTTACAAAAATTCTTACAATAATTTTCTACATAGTGTTTACACGATATCCCTTATATCTGTGAATGTTAGATAATATAAGTCAATGCATTCAATATATTGGTAGAAGAAAATTTAAATATATTTAAAGGAACGCAATCTATAGATTTAATATTATATTAACTATATTTTTTAAAAATTAGAAAATAATATTAGAGAGAATCTCAGGTACAATGCAATATGAAGAATGTTGAACCTATCTGGTTTTAATGAATTTTGTCATAAATCACATTCATTTTCTATCAGAGTTACTCATTTCTCAATTCAGATTCGTAAAACCTAATATAAATTTTATTTAAAAAATGTCTGAGGTATTTTCTGGCCACTATACACCATAAAATACATTTTTCATTCATTTTATTTTACCCAAAATTTAAGCAAAGTGATACAACATAAAGAGTAAAATATTTTACTGTGTGTGATTATCATTTTACTAATTAAATATAAAGTTTTTCTATCAAATATATTTGAAATTTGTTAGAATTTCAACACGTTGTGTTTAGACAAATATACTATATATGAGTATAATGACCAACATATAAATATATAACTATAATTTGATCTAAGCACATACTTTTAAAAAGTGGCGTATATTTCTGGAAAAAAGGGATATGAGATATGCCAATATTCTCATTAGAAAGTCCGTCTCAAATATACTTTTGTAAAAGTTGTGTATATTTTTCTTTTCGCAATTTTATATATATATATATATATATATATATATATATATATGCATTTAATTTATTACTTATTTTAATGTACAAAAATTTCATACTGCCTATTTTATTTTAAATCATTTATTTTTTCTGTTAACTTTAAAACAGCACTTTGCTGAAGCGTATTGAAAAAACTTCTAGTCCTCTTAAGAAGGATTTGAATTTCATTAATTCTATGATTACGGCATTGTTTGACACAAAAGACTAATAGAAGGTCCTAAAAATATACTTATTTTTATATTAAAATAATTATGTGAGCAAATCTCATATTACTTTCCAATTTATGTCATTCTTTCTGTTAACTTAAAACACAGCATTTTGGGGAAGAGTATTTAAAAACTTTGTATTCCTCTTAGGAAGGATTTGGATTTCATTGATTCAATGGATACGTTACTGTCTGAAACAAAAAAACTAGAAGAAGATCCTAAAAATGTTTTGTAGATGAAATTTCTCGGTTATTTCAAAATTCATTTCACATGTATTTTCCTTTAAAAAATACAGTTTATTTTCTACTTTTTGTGAATTGATCTGTATAGAAAAATGTTGAATTCGTACAAAATTTTAATAGTCTAGAAAAAATTCATAATTCATACCCTTTAAATTCTTTGGAAGCATTATTGGGCATATGAGTTTTTGAAATGATTTTTAATTCACGTGCTAGTGATGTCTATTTGTAGACAACTTTTGCAGTAGAATCAAATTTTTATTATTGTTAAATGATTAATAAAACAAAAAAATTATAAAAATAATCAAATTTCAAAAATAAGAGAAAAAAAATGAAGTCACTTATAGAGCATGTTCTCCTTACTATTGCTGAAAATGTTATCTATATATTTATAAGAAAATTTATGAAAAATGTAGAAACTGTTCATAAAATAAAATAAAGTTATGTAAATAAATTAATTTAAAAAAAGTATATTTTTAGTGTTACGGATAGATTTTACTGTATTCAATTTCATGTCTTACAATATTTATCATACGTAACTTTACATGAACTATTTCATAAAATGCGCTAAATAAATTTTCTTCTATCAGCAAATTATTAAAAAGATTTTAAATGTACCATGTAAATGTTAGTAACATCAAGTTGAATAAATATTTATTAATTAGATTAAAATATCAATCTAAGTTCTAAACTCCATTCTGGAAAATATTGAGCATGCCATTTATTTTTTTTAAAAAAAATCAGTGCAATTTTATCAATTTACTTAAACAATGTATAAGCCATAAAAACGAAATTACAATATTTTTAAAAATCCCAATAATCAAATTAATCTCATTCCAAATCTCTGAAAACAATCCTCATTGCACATTATGGATCCAGCTCTAAATTTTTACCTGAAAAACATAGTCTCCAAAATTCTTTTAACAAATCCCATTGATCAAATAAAGCTAATCATTTGTTACGTTTTCGGATATCCGATTTTCAACAGCAGCATTTTTTCAGAACTACCGATACACCTTACCGTAACAGTAATCAATTTAGAATATTAACTATATAAAACAAAAGAAAAATCAACAGTACAGAAAAATGATTTCTGATCAACTCAGAAGTCATCTATCAGAACTATTGAATTAATAATCTGAGTTAATCAATTGGGAAGCGATCAAATTTTTTAAAAAACGGATTTGAAAGCATCGATGATGCTCATAAATGAGGCCAGAGAACATTTTATCTGGCATTATGCCAGAGGGTAGAGTTGCGAACGACATTAATGCAAGCGCAGTGTCATTCTTTTGGGAATCATTTTATGGGTTTCTTTATAACAGGGTACATTTGTGAGAACTCAATTAATGATTGAATTAGTTAAACCGACAAGAGTAACGTATAATTTTTGTCTGCTTTATATCGTCATTAATCGAAAAAGCATTCCTTGTCATGAATCCATGTTTCCCTTTGTTAAAATTATTAAGAGGTATAATTGGTTTTCATGAATAATGATTGAGAACTCTGATGAAAATTCTTCGGTTTGATTAATTTTACGTAAAAAAGAGAAATTTGTTATGTGAATATATTCGTAGTCATTTTTATTAAACATTAATATTCAGATATTTCCAGTACATTTCATCCTATATAAATTTTGTTATGTTTTTTAAGGAGAAGGATAATACTGAGCTTTAAGTTATTAATTATTGCTAGAATTGATTTTTATTAGATGTTATTGCTTAGTTATTTACTAGTTTTATATTTTATATATACTACAGTATTCGAAGTTTGATCTTACTGTTTATTGTAAATAATTAATTTAACACGTAACATTCTACT
This sequence comes from Trichonephila inaurata madagascariensis, assembly GCA_019973955.1. Classification (NCBI taxonomy): domain Eukaryota; kingdom Metazoa; phylum Arthropoda; class Arachnida; order Araneae; family Nephilidae; genus Trichonephila; species Trichonephila inaurata. The sequence goes on from BMAV01028225.1 coordinate 412,361, forward strand.
TTGTTTAATTTAAATGTATAATACTCTATTTATTCCAATCTAGGCGACAATCGATTCTAAGCCACACCCAAAATCTTTTGCACGTTTTTGTGAAAAAATAAAATATTTTGTAAGATGTTTTATTGATATCCAACAATATTTACAAAATTGAGAGGAGGATAAATGATACGATTTCCAATTTACTCCATTCAACGAATTTTTCTGCCTTCTATTCTAAGCCATACCCGATTTTCTGTTGCATTAACATAGGAAAAAAAAGTGCTGATTAGATTCGGTTAAATACCGTACATTGGTTTTTAAAACAAACCTACTAAAGATGTTCAAAATTTTTGAAAATAGGACCTCCTACATTCTTTTCGATCCTTAAAATAATAATAGATATCCCAAACAGTTTTTGATACAAATTTCACGCTTAATAATTTGTTTCCGCATATATTATCAAGAAAAATAGATACAATACTTAGGCAATACCTTATTCATCGTATTTAATAATCCTTCCAAAATATTTCCCATTCTCGTAAGTTATTTATAAATACTTGTTATATTAATAATTAAAGTACATAAGTTCATTTGAGATATATACGTTTAAAGAAATGGGAAACCCTGATTTTAAATTTAAAAGAAACTAATTTTTGAATTATATGAGCAAATCGAAGAACTTTGTTAAAGATTTAATCATATTTTAAATATTTAAATAATATAAATATCAAAATAATAAACAAATATAGGAAATAGATATGATTGCCGAGTGGTCAAGATCGTAAACTCGTGGTCAGCGTTGTCCAGTCGCGGGTTTGAAACCTAGTGCCTCTGAAGACCCGCAGTGTTGAATTACTGATAATTGTTAACTCGAACGAGTCTCAAACCTCCTCCCGTTGGCGTGATTTGGATGTTTGGAGAAGGAGTGTCAGCTCAGATATCGTCCTGTTCAATCAATCGAGGTCCATTATTAATAGCCCTCGTGTTGCTTCAAAGTGAAAAAAAGTAGATTAAAATCACTCAATCAATAGAAAACATTTATATTAATTTCTTACTACTCATAAAAAAAAGAAATATTCCCCATGCCCTTCTCAAAATTTTAAGGAATATTAATTCATAATATTGCAGTTTGAAATGTTTTATTAACAGATTAAAATTTAAATTCAATGTAAAATGTGTTCAATTTGTGAAAGGGTTTTCTACTAATAACCCTCTTGGGAAATCTTTGGGCCAGCAATCTCGGTATTTCAAAGCCACCCCTCTCAAGAAGAAACCATGATATGTAGATTAGCTAGTGTATATATAGTTAAAGTTTAATAATCGTGGATTAGAAGGAAAAAGGAGCCGAGTCGATGAAAGCAATGCTATACGGTAAGAACCAGAATTACGCCGCGTTACTATAGGACGGATTTTAACTACTGGAATAAATTAGGGAAGTTAGGGTTATTAAGGTAACATTGATTAAAGTTAAGCTATTCGGATTTCGTACGCTTATTCACATAGGGTTTGAGCTCTCTTTATATCACTCCAAAGGTTCCCTTTATAGTTTACTTGTCCTGGAATATTATCATAGGTAATAATAAATCATATTTATCATGGTTACTCTGGGTCATCCATCTTTACCTCCTACAGATTTAGCTTGATTAGATGACGAGGAAGCGTCCCCAGGGGTAAGGCCTTTACAATTTTTTTTAATTTAAGTTTTAAAATATGTTTACGTTCATTAGAAATAAATACTATAATAAAGGAGGATAATAAAGTTAAAGATTATCCTCCAAATATAAAATTTCAATACTATACATGCATTAATTGTACAATATATATGAAGGATGTTATTATATTTATAGCATTAAAGGAAATGATTGAATCTTTTGAAAAAGCAAATAAAATTAATAATTTTTCCAAAATTAAGCAACATTAGAATAATATAGTATTGAAAAAAAAAACACTTCTTCATATGAAAAATGCAATTATTTACAATTATTTCACGTTTATGAAACAGTAAATAACATTAGTAAAATAAGTATTCAAAATATAACATCCATTTCAAATACGGTTTCAGTAGAAAAATCTTTCAAACATGTTTCCTCATAACACATTTTTGTATGAAATATTAAGAACTTATTTAAGATTATAAAGTGTTATTTATTGGAAAAAACACACACTAAAAAGTCAATTTGTTAGCCAATTTATATAGTTAAATTGCGAGTTAAATACCGAAAAAAAATTACATTGTTTTTACGCAATTTCGATCCCAAATTTTATTTCAAAATACAAAACAACATACCGATTTCAGTCAATTTAAATAAGCAAATATTCTGCAAAATACACCAATATTAGAGAGAACAAAATATGAATGTACAGCTAAATGCAATATTAAAAAATTCCTTCCCGCGCTGGTAGTTTTTTTTTATTTAATTTTGTGACCTAATTAAGGTACATCTCCAAGCCTTTGTGAATTTAAGGGAGCAAATATTAAACCAGAGCAGATAATTTTAAGGATTCGTAAATACTTTTATTTATCTTTCTTTTTTAACTGTGCAAATAATACGCTTTTAAATTAAAAGCATTTTCTTTTATACGTTTTGAATGACCAATCTAATTCTGATAACTTTAAAAAGGTTTTGTGCATTATTTTTTTTAAAAAATTTTCACATGAGTATAAAAAGAATTCAAACAAATTATAAAACTCAAATTTAGAAGGAAATAGAATACTTTTTTTACCTTTTTCACTCAAAATCTTCTCAAAAAATTGAATTCAGAGAATTCTTTCTCTCCTAAACCAACTATTTTATGACAAGCAATAATACAGGTATTCAGTAGAAAAGTGTGTTATGTATATTTGCTCTTAAGTATTCAATATGCCAAGTTTCTAAAAATCAATTTCTGCATAAGTGTTCGCTTATCTTTATCAGTTATTTCACATTTGAAAAAGCAAGAATTTATACATAAAATAAATAAATAATGGAATGTGTACTATGATATTACAGACCAAAATTTACATTAGGGATCGCTTAGCTATTTAAAGATACTTTAAAAAGTTTGTATGTTTTTGTGATTTCAAATATTTGCAATTATAAAGTGTTTACATACCGACTTTAATACTTCATTTTATATTTTTTTGATTCGTAGAAAACAGAAAAGATTGTTTGAATTCCACGAAACTTAGTATTTTAAATGCCTTTGAGAAAAACAAATGGCTAAAGCCTTACAAAGAGTATTATTTGTGTTTTCAAAACTGCTTTATAAGGAAAGAAGGTAATATTACTTATACTCTCTTCTTTTTGATTCTGAAATCTATTTTAAGCGTCGGTTTTAAACTACACATATTTTTTATTGAGAGTATTCATGGAAAATTATATGCATAAACTTCAGAGAAAAATAAGTTTTTATTGTTTTGTTAAAGTTGAAAATGAATAAGA
>BMAV01028225.1:429584-441647 GCA_019973955.1 Trichonephila inaurata madagascariensis
TGGATCACTTATCTATATAATTATATTATATCCGCCTACTCTCAATCTTAATAATATATTCGCATTCAGAATATAATCTCCTACCTTGATTTCTAAGCAACGGTCCAATCCACTTCAGATATTCATCTAAGCTGGCGTACAATGGTATGTACCTTGGATGAATGGCGAGATTTTCGTGATTCTTAGGTAAGCCGTCAATTTACACTTCTATCTTTTCTGAACTGAACTTTCTCTAAATTGCCATCCTGCTTACTAAAACTTCTGTCCTTTTAAAGTTTATCTTATTTGCATCTATCCTTCGTTTCACTTCTTGGATTTGGGTTGGAAAAGATTTGCCATGAATCGTGGCCGTCAAAGAACACAGAAGTTATGTTAGAGAAAGGACGCTTGAGACGTCACAAGTTTACTGAAAGGAAGTAAAACCAAATTCATCCTGACATAATAAAAATTTAATAAACATTTACATTGATATAAATACTGACATAAATACTGATACTTATAAATGTATCAGTACTTCACAATGTTCTTGATAGTTAATTTAACAATATTAAATTAAAAACAAGTTTAATAATTTTACTAGCGCCTCTCATATGCTTGTCATGTATAAAATTTAATGCTTATCTTGATAGTTTAGACGGATTATAATTAAAGCTTTAGCATCAAAGTATATTTTTATTGCATTGAATACATTATTATTGTATGGGGGGGGGCACGATGAAAGTTAAGATTGGATATCGGGTCACAAATATTGAAAAAGTTTGGGAAGCCCTGTTCTAAAAGTATAATTAGAAATTAATAACAATATATGAATTGGCTTATCCTAAATATTATTCTTAAGGTATGATTATAAATTAGCAATATATCAGTTGATTTATCCTTAAGATACAGCACCTATGCCCTTATACTAAAACACTACCATTTCAAAATAACTAAAAAATTTTCCTTATAATTTTTTTTTTTTTTTGAAAATCGTAATATTTTTAATGTTTAGAATAAAAATTAAAATTAAAAAAAAATTTTTTTTAAAAAAAAAAAAAAAAAAAAAAACGGAACAATTTTGGCTTTCATTTGCATAACAAATTTCTTAATTTGACTTTTTTAATACCTTCGCTACATAATTGCGATTTTTTAGAGCAATTAAAGATAATGTTCTTCGTGGTAAAAACTATCAGTATGTTAATCGACATATGTATAAAATTAATCCTCAAGATCAGTCTCTCTGAATAGTAGTAAATTGATTGCCTTCATTTGTTAAAAAAATCAAATTAGAGCATCACATACAGATTTTATTTATTGTTAATTACCTTGTATCATTTACTTGGAAAGGCTTTGATACTAGATTGTATTCCTTTTTGATTTTTATATCTTTTTTGTTAATTTCTCAAATAAATATTTTAAAAAAATGTACAATATAAAAGTACGTTTAGATATGTATTCCTTCATATTTAAGTTTTTGCATTTAATGCAACTTAAACTGATTAAGCAAAATATAGTTGGAACATAATCTAAGCTAAGGAAAAGGAAACATTTTTTGAATGATTATGGTTTTAGCTAGGTAAATGAAATTCTAGCCATGTGGATATTTTGTTCAAAAAAACTCGCTTTAAATATTAAATCATATTAATTCTAAAACACTAAAGAGAGAAAAGCGTGCTTTTTCTCTCTTTCTTTTTGTTGGATTGTGTGTTTTACCTACTATGTATCAAAGTAATTCCTTCAAAAAATATTTATATTTCAAGAAATAAATAATACATATAAAATAGCAATTGTTTTTAATATGTCATAATTATTAAAATGTTACATTTAAATTATATCAAATTTGTGGAAAGAGTCAATTTAAAAAAAAATTAACTTAAACATTATTGAGGTGATTTTTGTTTTTATTTGTGACTGAAAATTTATTCCTTGTGATTTTGGACTCTAAAACTTTAAAATATACAAGCGAGAAATATTTTAAGAAAAAAGTAATTATTATTTAATTATTTCAAATTTGCTAGTCTTTAGATTACACTACTTTTATTAAATAAATATATCGTTACATGAAATTATTTTCACTAAACTATTCTAATGCCTGTAGATTGTTATAAAACCTATTTCTGGCTAGTCTTTTACACTAAAATACTGCAAGATACATCAACATTTTCTTTTTACAAATATCCGTAACTGCCTCCCTAAATGGAATTATTACAAAGTTTTCCTGTTACATTTACATCACCAGACTTTTCTTGTTACGAAGCAAACCTGGCTGAATATAAGCCAAATATTCAAAATCGACACCTTAATTGGGTTCAAAATCCTTTGCACCCTCCCACCCTTCCTTCGTAATCTGTATCTTCTTGAAATTCTATAGTCAGAAGGCTTAGACCACGCAAGTTTCACGCGAATCTTTCTACCTAATGCTCTTACAACAAGGCAACCTCCCCTTTCTTATTGAGTTCTGAGACCACAACCCGGAAGGGCCTTTCCAATTGTCGCTACCACTGCCAATTTCAAAACGTTAGCGAAAATGCAGATAAATTGAAATCTCGGTCTCACAAAATAGAATCATATCCACAGAAATCCAACCTTCAAAACATTCTTTCCCACCGGATGGAAGCAACAGGGCACACCAAAATTGTCTCATTTCCATTGAACATGAGTTACTCTAAAACTTAACCTCGGCTACTTTGATTTTATGATGGCAATAATAAATGAATTCCTCCAATCAAACTACACCAGTGACTTCAAGGATGGCTCTTTCCTGAATATCTAGAAGTTTGGTAGGAACTAGAAGCCGAGCTCGGTTCGTTAAACACGCAGAATTTAACAAAGCCGCGTGCCTTCCTTCCATCCTTTTCAGACCGCAACCGTAATCGTAAAGTAATCATGGCGTCGGAAACGAATTTCTGTCTCTGCCCCAACCCACTTCTGCCGCCACCTTCGATTAATAAGAGGATAAAATCCTTTTCGAGAACTTGTTATCCTTTAAAATGAATCCGCGACGTTGTCGATATTGTGTAGAAGTTGGTCCGTTGCTAGTAATGGTGTCTGAGAGATAGGAGAAACATTTGAATTTTGTATTTGGCTTTGCACTACGGCAAGCGGATGTGGCAGCATTAAGCGTTATGCCATTTTATATGCATATTCATTTTCGAGTTAGAGGAATAATTGTCGTGTTCAGCTTTGAATATATTAGGCATCCTATTTGCATTACCTATAAATAAACTAATGTTTAGATTTGATGAATACTCTTATTTGATACATTTTGAAAATTAAACTGCCATCTGAATTTCAAATATGTTTATGAATGATACTCATTGAATTTTATTAAATTGAATTGTTGATAAATACACTCTGTGGAATTTTTCCTCTCCCTTTCAATATTTATTCTTAAGCGAACACAGTTTTGTATAAATCAAAATAGACATTAAACTATAATTTTTGAGCACAGTATGAGCTTATAATAATGTAAAACACTTAATGCACTCTATTTATTACTTACATAATTTTAAATATTGATAGCATTAACACATTTCTAAATAAAAATAAAACATATTTGTGTGTAATTTAATTTTAATTTTGTTGAAATACGTATTTGCATGTTAGTGTTCAATTACACACAACTGTTTTGCTGACATTTTTTTCACCTTAACTTACAGCCAAACAGAAAAAAACTATCAATTAAAATTAGCTGCAATGATTAGCTCTTACAAAATGTAACTGAATTAATTAAACAGAAATAATTTTACTTTTCGAGTAGTCTCGAACTTTCAATGCTTTAAAACTGCTTTGCAATTTGAATATAAGAAACGTCTACTATAATTAATATTTATAATATTTTTTAATTAGTAATCAGCAATTTTTTTAAAAAAAATTGTTTATTGTCATACCATTACTGCTATTCATAGAATTTTGTAATGGATATTATTTTATTAATTGCCTAATTTAAAAAAAAAAAGAATATGTTTGACAAAAATTACAACTTCATAATTATCATTTGCTTGGATTACTTTGCTTAGATTATATTAGCTTATATTATACAAGCATGCAAACTTTTTAGTTAAGAATTAGGATCTATAAAAATGTTATGCCAGTAAATATAAATCAAAACAAATTATTTATTTAAATCTTGCATTAAAATTTTGAATGCTATAAGTACATAGTAACACATTTCTTTCTTTTAAAAATATTAATTACTAATGATTTCAACTTTATTTTAAAAATTATGCTCCAAAATTCTAAAACATAACTATTTTCATACAAATTTTAAATTCTAAAAGATTTTTTTTTGAAGTTGTATAATTATAATACAAATAAATTAATAAGCAAAATAGAAAGAAATACAGAGCCTTTGGAAATGTAAGTAATTTATAATTTACAAAATACACATTTTTAACGAAATGCGTTCTATTAAATAATAAGCATTCTACAAACACACAAACGTAATTTTATTATATTTTTATCGGTAATATTGAATTAGTTATAAATTCTATCACCGAGTTATTTAATTTTTTTATATATAAATAGTCCTAAATATGCTAAAAGAACAATGTTTATGGAACTCCTTTATGTAGAAAAAACATCAAGACAGATACTGAAATGGGAATACTTTTCTTTGGTACAAAAATAATGTATCTCTTTTAAGTCAAACCTTAAACAATCATAAACAATGTTATAACTCATTAGTAACATTAAGGATTCTAAAGTACGAAACCTGAGATAACGTATCACTAATACTAGAGAGATGATATATCTTACATCATAAGAGATGGAAAGCAGGAACTAAAATTTATGGTTCAGATTAGATGCATGTCTTTAGAAGCAAGCTCATTTGATTGAGTTTACAAATTAATCTAGAAATTTAGATAACATTATCAGGCAGCCGTGAAAGATGGTGGATAGCCACGCATACATATCAAACAGATTTAGTGGCAACAAATATATCATTGTATCAACAATTATCAATACCAGACAATGGTGCGAAAGAATCTTGTTTTGGAAATGATGAATTGTACTTTATCAGTATCCCAGATGTGTTCTATGGAAGATGGTGTATCAGACGCATTTCCTTAAAAGCTCATGAATTGGTTGTGTTTGAACATACAGAGAATAAAGACACAAATATGTTTTAAGGATGAGCTTGCATTATATCATTAGTCCTTTAATGAGTAATTGTTTCCGTTTTCTTTTATTAATCAACAATTCCCTAACAAAACATATTTCGACTGCTTTAATTTCATTTTTTAACTCTACACTTCAATATAAGTTACATACTGCCCTTTATATTTAAATATAAATTTTCGTTACATGATTGAATTATCATAATCAAAAAAAAATATTTTGTCTATATACAATATGAGAAAAGCGTTTCACATATATATATATATATATATATATATATATATATATATATATATATATAAATGACTACAGATATACTAAACAACTAATCCAAAAATACCACACTCATTAAAGAGAACAATATTACTCTTTGAATAGTGAAACAATTATTTACTTGTCTGTAATATCTTTCTCTGTTATACTTTTCAGTAATTCCAGACAGAATACGTCGTGCCAAAAAAAAAGCCAAAATAACTATCTTTCCTATATACAAAAGAGTCCAGCGCCTTTGCACTCAAAATAAAGCCAAGTGACTCCCTTTCTCTGACAACTCTGTTCAAAGGTCAACAGCTTTCTAATACAAAAATAGCAACCTCCTCCGCAGGTGCAGAGAATGTTGCCAAATGCTCAAAAAATCTACCAACAACAGTAAACAGACACTACAATGTCTATGAAAGCCAATAAAAGACTTTTATAGAATATTCTGAATAGTATTGTTGACTTAAAGTAGTCCAACAAATTATCACCTATATTGGTTGGTATACCTTTTATAAAAAGAATTAACTGCCTTAAAATTAATTTTTCCACACAATTACATCTTGGCTCATTAATATTTCTCAAATAACTTTTGTATGATTCTCACATGTAAAGCTGCTGTAGCCTAGTGGTTATGGAAGAAAACATGTGACTGACGTTGCTTCTGTCAAGATGTAAGCTTCAGCGCGCTAATGCTTTTGAAGACTTCTCAAGAAGAGAGGCTGAAGCAAGATTAAATCTGTCGACGCTTAAGGTATCCGACTATGTTCGCGGAACCATGATTTTAAAAAAGCGCATAAATGTATAATTTTCATGATATTTAGTGTCACTTAGACTGGAAGGCATGTATAAAATTGTTTTAAGGACATTATGACAAAAAAAATATTTAAAGACAATATTTTGGCAAAAAATTAACTTAGAATAACCTTTTTTTCCAAATGTTCTCCTTTTGTAAAAAATGCTTGAAAAATTCACATTATTTTCAGAGTTACAACCATTTGAAATAATTATCGGCGTATTTTCTTAAAATTTCTCCCTTCTGTTTTCGTAAAACATGGATAAACCGAGTTCCAAGTTATGCATTTCAAAAATTCTAGTTAAGCCTTTGTACAGAGGTCTGAGCTGAATACAGTCAAAATATTAATACAATAGAAGCATTTTTTACAAAAGAACATTTGGAAAATAGGTTATTCTAAGTTAATTTTTTGCCAAAATATTGTATTTAAATAATTTTTTTTTCATAATGTCCTTATAAAACAATTTTGTACATGTATTCTAATCTAAGTGACACTAACTATCATAAATATTATCCATTTACACGCTTTTGCAAAATCACGGTTCCGAACGTAGTCGGATACCTTAAAATCTTCATTTCAGAGTGATTCAGAGGGTGGGATAGCTTTTAAGTTGTCATCTTTAGCACTTGGTCATGGTTCAAAATTCCGAGCTCTTCGGTTACTTAGTAAGGAGAAGTTAATAAACAGTCAATGATTCCCATTGTTATGTATTCGTATGGATGTGCATTCTGTTACCCTCTACTGTGGTTATAAGAAATATTACAAATACGTCGAGAAATAGTTATGCACTCTGATTAGTTATATTTAACTGAGCGGAACCATTTTTCTATGTATTTATTTACACATCTTTGTGTAGATGTTTAATGTGTCCCCTTGATGGAATCTTAAAAGTAAGAGAACATATTTAGCAGATTCATCAGAAAAAATAACTTCTTAAATTTTATTTCTTTTCATTGAATGTAACTGAAATTTTTATAGTTGTTGAAGTGAAAACCATTCACGCGAAAACTTATTTAAAAAGAATAATTTTTTGTTCATTTACCTTTGTTTTGAAAGGAAAAAAATTATTCTAATGATAAATAATGTAAAAATATAGATGTGTTTATTTTTTTATTCTTACACAGCTTCTTGATTTCTTTTCAGACTTTGAATACGATACATTCAGGGAAATATAACGAAAATATTGATGCTTAAAACACACTTGTAATACTTTTGGAGAAGTCCATATGTATTTATTGAGAAAACAGTAAATTGCTACATAAAAAAGCAGAGCATCACTGAAAATTAATTCATGGCTAAAATTATCAAATCAATGTAAATGGCAAATCAGTGACTTAAATTAGGAAAAAAAATTATAATGATTATTTCGCAAAGATATTGTGACTTCTCACAATGATACTTTATAACAATAATCACACATTTATGAAATCAGTATTGGAACATTGCTTATTGTTTTATCAAATATACTTCAGCACATGAAGAAAATAAAGATAATAAGTAATAAGCTTACTTAATCCTAAATCTTCAAATAGGATTCGTTAAAAAAATCGCGATGAACGCTCTACACATTGAATTTCCTTTCTGTTTAACATATGTGGCAAGATCTTTATGCAGCCATTTGTTGTTAGGTTACAGAAGGGGTGTCAAATTCATATCCAGCCACTGTCAGTTTGCAACCGAAAAATTCCTTTTGGTTGAACTGCATGTAAATACAGTCGGACCTCTATATAACGAAGTCGCTAAATCCCCCCAAAAAGTGCGTTATACGGAAAATTCGTTATATAGAGGTTCACCGCATTCAATATGCTTTATAAACCACATAAAGTAAATTTTAAGTTTATAAACACTATATATTAAAAAAATTAACTATTTACACATTTTTTATAAATTAATATCTATTTATTTTATTTATCTTACCAATAAAAAAAGAAAGAAAGAAAATTGCAAGGAAAAAGAATGTCACTGTATTTTCAAAAAGAAATTATTTTAATTTTAAAATTAATGAATTTTAAGGACATTTTCTAATATAAAACATACAAGTAATTTTAAAAGCCTACATTATTTTATAACTAGAATTTTTAAAGATACATTACCGCATGCATCTTTAAATTTAATTACTCATAATATCTGTTAATTTGTTTCAGTTTTTTTTTTTTTTTTTTTTTTTTTAAAAAAAAAATACTTTTTTTTATAATACGCCTCTCATTTTTGCAATGCACCGAAAATCCCTTCAGGGGTATTTTTCCTTGTCTTTTCTTAAAATTTTTCTACCCATCCATTGCTAGCTAGAAATGGGTCTCATACCAATGCATGCCTTCACAAATTGAAGAGCTTTCTCTATTACGAAAGGTCCAGAGATCGGAACATTTTTCTCTTGAACTGTGTGTATCCACTTCAAAACTGCCTCTTCGGCATCTTTATAGACACATGTCCTTAAACGTTTTGAATAAGAATTCGATGAATCATAATTTTGTAGCTTATCTCTATTTTTTTTATAATAGTTGATAAGCTGTTTGTAGGAATACAAAATTTTTAAGCAATGTCCTTTTTTGTGTGACGACTTTGTCCACTTCCTGAAGAATTTAATTTTTTTCTTTGATGCTCAAGAACTTACGAGCTACAAGAAACGAAGTTACTAGTACAACTGATCAACACTATAAATGAACGGAAACTAGTTCAAGGACACGAGGACATGATACAACTCCACTGAGAGTGGAAGGGGATATCGAAGATTTTTCTTGTGAACTGGACAATGGGGGTAAAGGTTTTCACTTCTTGGATGAAATGCCCAGATTTCCATTGCTCTCGGCGAGTTAGGCATCTAACCAGTTAAAGATTTATGACCACCATAAAATGTGTCAAGAGAGAATAACTTGAAATGTCCAGATTTACTTCAAAAATAGGGAGGAAAAAAATTGAATCACAAGAGAAAAAGTTTGTTAAATAGAAAAGGCACTTCGCTATAGGAAGGTTATTCTATGAAGAAAATCGGGAAATGTTCTTCGTTCCAGGAAAAAGTTCCCTATATAAAAAAATTCGTAATATAGAGGTTCGACTGTATGACATTGCTCATATTCTAATTTCATTTTTCAAAAAATATTTCTATTAAATTTTATGTACTAACCGAAGTGTCAAGCTTGTGATAGCCCATGGGCTGTGTGTATCATCTATTCATCATCCACGCGACCTGAGGGGATAAAAGATTGACCACTCAGAGATTCCATACTAAAATTAGTTTATTGTTATCTCAATTTATATTCAGCAAAGCAACACAAGTCTAGGAGGCTTATAATCAAGAGTGTGATGAGACATAAACTATAATTCTAACAAATAACGAAATAAACCACCGAATCTATATTTATAGATGATTCCCTGACTTAACTAGAATCCGCTCTAGTATTAAAGTCTAATATAATCTTTTTTACGGCTAATTCACGGCGAACAGTTACCGGTCCTTATATCGTCAATATGATCCCTGATCCAACTTGCTCCGGCAAATGGACGATCTTCTAGCTTCGAACTTACTTAGAACTCTCCTTCTGAGAACTTTGCTAATACTATTAGACCTCCTCATAGAACCTCGCTAGCACTATTAGACCTCCTCATAGAACTTCGCTAGCACTATTAAACCTCCTCATAGAACTTCACGTGAATACTTAAGCTCCTATATATACACAATTCCTAATCTGCATAATCGCGTTCTCTTCTTGAGTTGGTTGGAAAGAATTGCCAATCTGGCCCCAAAGATTTCCCAAGAGGTTTTAATAGAAGACGCGATAAAGCCCTGTCACAAGCTGAATATAAATAATAATTGAAAAGAATTTGCTTAGCTTCCCTATTGGCAACTATAACTAAATCTGAGAAAAAATGTATACTAATAAATTATCAAAAGAAAATATGCAAAAAGAAATAATGGAAATGCATAAAATTAATAGTATAATTTATTGATGGATTGACAAAAATATATTACAGAAAAATTAGTTTCATTATCAAATTTTAAATCATGAACATGTGAATGTTCACGCAAAATATCAAAGCTAGTTAAAATTTTATTTTTATGGACATCAAAGGGAATACTTATAAAACCATATCTTCATTAGTAATAAGTATCTCTTTAATTTGATTACATTTTTTAAGAATGATTTATCACTTTTTTCTTTAAATCTAAGAATAAAAACAGGTTAATTAAAAGAAAAAAGTCTTTGACATTTGTTCAATAATTTCCCTTTTTATTGTTTGAAAGTTTCTTCAAAATGTAATGCAGTTTCATTCCTACGTCCCCCCACCCCCCGAAAAAAATCTGACTTTCGGATTACATTAAAATCTGATACTTTATCATTTTTAGACCGGTAAAGGATTGATAATGTTAACCTATTTCTGGTTCATACTTATATATGATTTACGATAAGGTTTATGAGCAAAGTTTAAACACTTAGATGTTAAAATTGTGTTCATTCATTGAATATCTTATATATCTGATAATAGTTTATAGAGAAAGAACATAATAAAAGAGAGAGAGAATAAAAATTATTCAGAATTAATGCACTTTCAATTAGTTTTGAATTATGATGTACTGAAACAGATTTATCAGGGTTTTTTTAATCATTTTATCGCAGAGTAACATCTAAGAAATGAAAAGATCTAATCAATTTAATTGTTGATTGATGATTCCTATTTTTTAAAAAAAAATCCTTCCTATACCTTTTTTTATAACATCTATTTTTTGAAATTATTACATAGCACTTAGATTTAATTATTTTCTTCATGTTCTAAAAATGGAATATATTTTACAGAGTTTCCGCCATTAATTTCTGTGTATGCTGTCTTGTTGTTTTTTAGTAATAGTTCTCCTTAAGCCAAGAATGATTTTAAAGCAACCTTATTAAATATGAAAATTGTAATACTACATCTATTATTTTTTAAGTATCTACCATTAACCCCTTAACTCAGTGCTTCTCAAACTTTCAATGTTGGCGACCCAATTTTCAATCATAATTTTCATGGCGCCCCCCTTCATACAATAATTATGTACTGAATTCAATAATATTTTGACGCTACAGCTACAATAAAGCTGACGATAAAGCTGAATTATAAACTATAAAAATTATATAGAGAGAGAGAGACAATTATTAAATTGTGCATACAATTTTGCATGTGACAAGCCAATGGGGCACTACTAATTATTCACCTTCTCCTTAACTTAATATTGATGAATTAATAATAAAATACATAGTGCAGTACTGATACATTTTTAAGTATACTATATTATTGTATAAATGTGTATTGTTTATTATCTCAGAATGTATCTCATTCTACTTCCTTTCATTAATTTAATATTTTTTTTAATTTTTTATTTTCGACTTTTTGATATGCTCGCGCCCCCCTAGTAGGATTATCATGCCCCTCTAGGGGGGCGCGCCCCACAGTTTGAGAAACGCTGCCTTAACCGGTTTGCCCGTACACCGTACGGACTACCGAAAGCTGGCTACAACCGGTTTGCCTATAAGCTGTAGGAGCACTGATACTACTTTCTAACTTTGATTTGCTCATATTTTTAACTCTTACAGTGAGATTATTAGTGATTGTGTGTTTTTAAGAGACACTTGTTCACACACACACACACATGATACTGAAATATGATCCGGGATTTTCTTTGTGTGTGTGTGGCGAAGGCGGGAATTTTTCATCGAAGACAGGAATTAAGATTCTTCAAAATATTCAATAAGGAACAGGGATTGACAAGACAATGTGCAATTCGTTGCTTGAGAAGTGAAAATAGAATGATAATCCAAAAAGCCGATATTATCTTTGTCCCTATTGCAATGTAAGACTTGGCATTGCGCCATGCATCAAATTGTGTGTGCATATATATATATATATATATATATATATATATATATATATATATATA
>BMAV01028225.1:441708-457858 GCA_019973955.1 Trichonephila inaurata madagascariensis
AGTATGAGGGAAATTCTTTTAAGATATATGAAACATTCTTCACAGCAGGGAGAGTGCACTTATAAAAAACAAACATTTAAGGGTTGCTTGTTCCACAATTAAACTGAACTAAGCTCAGTGGCGCAACAGCCCATGAGGGCCAAGGCCAACTGTGTCTATCTCAGTTTTCGTGACCTTAGGCGCTGGGTAGCAAGTGCAAATGTTTCGGTCAAGTGGTCAATCTGACGTGAAACTCCCGGTGTTCAATTTCCAAGCAAGCTTGATACTCATTTATCGACTCACATTCCACAATTATAAAGTAAAGCATAATATGAATACTTTAAAATTGAAAATTCAAATAAAATTCTTCCATTTTCTCATTCTTTTAAGTATTATACTTCTATTCCATTCATTATTCTTCGCATTCTATTAAGTATTATATGCAATAAATAAATATGCCTTTTTGGAACATTTTGGGCAAAACAATTGACCTCTAAAAGGGGTTAATCTATATAAAGCCTTCGAGGCACTTTGTCTAAAAAACTTTCGTTACAATCATAACTCCTGCTCATGCAAATATTTACTTATTTAAGATTTTGACACTAATATTAAAAATATGTTTATCAAACGAAACGCTAAAAGCTTGTATCTGAGCTTATCAATATGTATCATCATCTTCGTACAAAAGAGGCTGAAATGTAGAAATTTTTCTAACAATCATCAATTCTTCAGAAATTTGACTTTACATGCAAACATAAAAATTAAACAATAGAACTGGAATTAAAAGGCAAATGATTCCCATTGAAATCTCGGTCCGAAAGTGACAAAAGAAACAAAGAGTGTATATCATTGGAATTTTATCCCATTATCAAAGCAATAAAATATCAATGTTCTTGATACTATCCCTGCTAAAGTCTTTTAAATTGTTCAAATTGCGAAGTCTCTGTGTAATCAAGTTGTTGAATATATTGCAAGAGGGGACTAAATTATTTTTATTTAATTAGAAGAAACATTCACATTCGGATTTGTTTCCAGAAAGTATGTGAAAGGAATTTTCCACCTCTTAGTCATTATTCTTTGATTGTTCAACTTTGGTGTCACTTCGAAATTTAACAATTGTAATTTCCTTTTAATTTTCTTTGGGGGATATTTTCTCTCCAGTTTTCTTAATCGAAAGTTCTATTCTATCATATACATATAAAGTATCTGTCAAGATTAGAATTTCTTCACAAGATAAAAAGTAAAAAAAAAAGTAAATTAATTTGAAAAAAAAAAAAGAACTATCTGAAAGAATTTTATTTAATATTAACAGTTCTGAGACCTGTTACAGTATCTTTAACAGAAAACAAGTATCGAATATATGAATTAAGTGTAATTGTAACTCTTGTAAAAAAATAATTTAAGACAAAATTAATTTATCATTAATGCATGAACGATATTATTAATTAAATGAAGAAAAATGATACCTGTACCTTCTTTCACTGTAGCAGAAACAACCACAATTTCTATATCAAATCCATCTGTGTTTATATAATACAGAATTATTTCTTCCAATTTAATACAGGAAATTAATGATTTATTTTGTTCCAATACATTGCAGAAACTAATTAGTGTTAATTTCAGAAAAAATAATCAAAATAGGCGAATTATCACACAATTACATAACATTATATATAATTTACAAATTTTGAAAGGGTTCCAAAAATGTATATATTGCACTTTGCTTACAAATGAAAGTACTCATTATTAATTATAAATTATTATATGTATACCCAAAAGTCTTAAGAAGAGATGTAGGTTCATGGGGCTTATATATAGAGTTTTTTGAAAAAAATTTGAATTGTTTATTTATAAAGCATTGTTTTCAGTTGTGATTCAAAAGCAAAGCTCTGGGAATCCCTCCTGAAAAAAGCATTCATTGCTTACTACTTCTGTATGTAATGAGATTTGTCATTGAAAGCTATTCAGATTCCCACAAAATAAATCAAATGGTATATTTTCTGTACAACAATCCTAATCTTATTTTTTAACCAAAAACTTAATCACGTACAGACAGTATTAAAAGTAAAAACAACTTTAAGCCAATTCAGAGATTTCAAAGTGATTGTTTTAAACATATATAAACTGAACATAATAATAGATACATAAGAAAAATATATATTTTTTTGATCACAAAATTTATTTCAAATCTCAAGTTTCTAAGACCCCTTTTTAATCTTGATTTTCTTTATTATCAACAAAGCTTAAATTTAATTGCATAGCACTATAATCTGTTTATTAAGTAAATTTTTTAGGGAAGAACTTAGAAGTATCAAATTAAAATGCAGACAGAATGAACAATAAGAATAATTCGTATGTAAATATTATCTTCCAGCTATTTCTAAAGCCAATTTAATTAAAAGTAGTCTCTTAAAGAGGAAAAACCTAAATCTGTGAAGTTACAATAAAATTAAAAATATGTAATTATTTTCAACATATTTCTGGTTTTTTCGGTATTAAGTTTGAGTTTAACTTTTTAACCCTAAGCAAATGAGAAAAATGAATTTTATCTAACTGTTTTAAAAAAATTTCTTATATATCTAAGGTAAACATTTCCTCTACTTGGAGTTTTAAAGCTTATAAATAAAAATTAATTACAAATTTCCTAACAGACATCTTTTTTTAAAATTACAATAATCAAAAGTCTCAGATCCTGCGTTTAAAAAACTATTTTTAGATTAGCAATAACCAAGAGATAGTTTGAACGTCTCCTTTAATAATAAAAGGCAATGTAGTTCTTTCTATTGCTAAAACAAATGTATCGATTTTACATAGAGTTTTCAGATAGAAAACTCAATATGTACGTAAGGAAAAAACTCAATTCAGTATTCATAGAACGTTACTACATTCCAAATTGTACAAAAAAGGTAACCAGGGAGGGTTAAAAAATAAATAAAAAAAAACAGGCAATACTCTCTGAAAGTCTCAAAACACAACTTTGCGAAAAGTTCATTTTAACACAAGAAAAAAAAAAAAATTTAAGAAACTCGCATAAAATTTTCCTTCCAATTTCTACTGTCCTGTTCTTTCCTGCAAGGTTGTCTGTCAGTCCTTCGTTACAATTCCACGGAAATTCATGGCCGACCCCTTGTGCAGGGGTCTCTAAACGGTAGAGAGAGGATTTGCATCCATCTACCAGATGAGAATCTGGCGGGGGTCTATCGAAGCGAGAACTCCAGGAAAGGTTCTTCGGCCATCCGTGGATAAATAGGATTTGCGACCCTCACTTGAAGCACTATGGCTACATTTGATAACTCCGATAATACGCTTCATTGCATAGTATTGCCACCGGAATACCTCCTTTTCGAAATTCTTTATTTTACAGAGAATATGCCGCTTAAATCGAATTCGCCTGGGGGCTTTTTATTTTGATGCAAATAGGCGCTCTGCGGTTTCTAATAGGCAGTTTCTTTTCAATGCAGCATGTCTAAGAAATCCTGATTGCATCTGTAGAGTACTGTAAGGATTTATACATAGAGAGAGAGAGAGTACCATTTGATATGCCGCTCCTCCTTGGCGATTGCTTTTTCTTTCAGTTTGAAGATGGCCTATTTCCCTGCTGACGATAACGAGAAATGATACAAAGTGTTACTATTCAATAAAAACTGTAAAAAAAAGGTGTAGTTTTAGATTTATCATTCAGAGTAAGGAGCGTTGGTAATCTATTGTTGCGTGGAATAGTTCAAGTTTCTGATATATTTTTGCTGTTTTCATTGAATGTTTTGAAGAAAACATTTTTAGAAGTAGAAAGCTACAATACATATTTCAGTCCATATTTTAGTCTTGTGTTATACTTTAGCTTAACATTTTAACATTACTTTTTAGGCAAAAAAAAAGAAAATAGTTTTTGTAAGAAAAAAGTCAAGTCATGCACATACAAACAATGTGTTACATGGTATACAATGTCAATATTTAAAGCTTTCGACGAGCTATAAAGCTACACGATGGCTATTGGAGGCGGAAATAGTCATTTTGAACCATTGTCCATTAACGAGGACGACACCTGAGCTGGCACCTTCCTCTCCTAACTTCCACACCACATCAACGGGAGGAAAATTGAGCCTCTACATATGTAACGTGCATCGGCCCCTTCATCACGGCGGGTCTTCAGTGATACTAGTCTCGAACTGATGGTGCGCCAGCTATAAGTCCGTTACCTTGACCACTAGGCTACGGCGTCGGTTAGAAGTCAAACAAGAGGATGGTGTTTTTAAGATAACTGAATTTAATAAGTTAATTGTTATATATATATATATATATATATATATATATATATATAATTAATGTTTCTCTATGCAAATCAATTAATATCTAACATTTTAGAGCAGCGATACTCAACCTGCGGCCCACCGAGCCTTTTTAAGTGGCCCTGTAATGGTCCATTACTCTCTCTGAGAAACTTACTTATTTAAGAACATTATACAAAAAATTTGGTGGGAAATTCTTTGTCAAGAAATCAAATATATCAACTTTGCTTTTTGCTATCTTACGGGTATGAATAGATATTATTTTTCTGTTTGGAAGGGTTACGGTTAGTGATAGCAGACAACTGTGGAGTAGCGACAATTTTATAAGTGGAACTAATTTTTAATTATAATCCATACCTTACAAGCGAAAAATATTCGAAAAAAAATAAATCGTTTCAAGATGATTAGGAGGCTGACTATTTTGTAGTGAAAATCAAACACGGATCAGTAATTGTTTGATTTGTCATGAAAGTGCTGTATTTAAAAAATACCAATAAACAGGAATCATTCAATGATGCTTTTCCTAGAAGATATCTTTCAAGAGGTTTGTTATATTATTGGTAATCATATGAAACCGTTTATTGATGCAGAAATTGTGAAGGAGTGTTTCGTAAATGCTTCTAATTTAGTGTTAGCGACAAAAATGTAAAAAATAATAATTAAAATGCAAAACAGGAGTTATAATATTTCGATCAATTTTCCCCATTTTAAATTTCCAATGTTATCTTGGTCTTAAAGCATTTCTCCCCCCCCCCTTCCCCCATTTATCTTCATGCTGTGACTCGAGTGAAATAACTAGCATATGTATGCGACCCAGCAGAAAAAAATGTTGAGTACCCCTGTTTTAGAGTAACTTCTATTTTACTTACACATAATATTATGTCTTATATTTTTCTTCGGATATCTGAACTATTATATAAATAACTGTTATTAAAATATTACTGAAAACCCTGTGATATATTCTCTTACTATCATAAAAAAAATTATCCCCCGAAATGCGCCAAAATTATGGAGAAAAAATATAAAGTAATAATTACAACTAATAGAAACGAGACTAGGTATCCAATATTTATATTCAGTGTTAAATGTTGTGTAATATTATAAATTCATTTTAAATAATTCATATTCAGATTGATTACAACTCAGTTAAATTTAAAAAGTAGCATTTTGAGTATATTTATTTTAAAAGCAAAAAAAAAAATTTAAATAAATTTTTAAATTACAGCAAATACTTATACACAATTTTTCTTTTTCTTTCTTTCAGTGCTAAAAAGTTGTTTAATATATAAATTTATACTTAGTATTGCCCGTTCAAAATATATCACTATGAAGGAAGCATTCAAAGGACATAAAATGTACATTATACGTTAGCCTTTATAGGACATGCAAACATACTTGCTGAAAACTCCATCAGCAAGCGCTATATTAAAGAACAGAAGGCTGGTTTAGGCACTGGAATTTTATTTTCCTTTGTTTTTAGTTGCCTGATAAGTTTCAATACATCCCCGTAAAAGAATAAAGAAGATAATCAAGCACATTTATCAGTTTTCCAAGGAAGAATTGTAGATTGTCCATTGGTGAACTCGATGCTTATGTCGAATGAAATCAAACCACAATGATACTATTAGAAAATAAGTGAGGGTAAGAGGGAAGGATCGACCGGCGGGAACTTTTTAATTCATTTCCTCACACCACTGAGTGTTGAGCAATGGGATCTTCTACAACAGGCATGTCAAACGACTGCTGATACATAAGTTGCGGCCAGCCATGACTTTTAAAAATTATTTAAATATCGAGCTTCTAAAGTTTTTTTTTTTTTCATTTTAAAACTTATTTGAGGTGAACTTTTTTAAATTTACAACATATTTATATATATATATACTTGTTACTTCTTATTTTAAAAGAAATAGAGAGCAGTTTCTTAGTGGACTGAATAAACTACATTTCTCACACAATATAATACGGTTGCACTAAAAGTTCATGAGATTAACACCACGTTACGAGTCATTCTCCCTCTTCTAAACCGTTCTCATAACCTCAGTCTCCTTTTGGTCAGTGACCTTGCACTTCCTGTGAGCAGAGGGACTGTCCATTAAAGCCCCCTTTGGAATTGGAGAGTATTATGACAGTGTTAACATCTTTATGACTTAACAGATAGCATCATAATTTATCGTGTGTGTGACTTGTATTTCTTTTTCTCCGTCTCTTTAAAAGTATCCAATCAGCGAAAAGCGCTAAGAGCTTTGTCAGATGCAGTCACAAGACGAAATACAAGATAAAGGGCAGAGTTAGCTCGATCGTTTGCAGATGAAAGTGGATTTTGGTAAAAGTGGATTTAATCTAAGAAATTATTTAATAATAAAAAAAAACTGAACTTCAAATACAATAAGTAAAAAAAAAGATAAATTGAAGATGAACGTCACATTTTTCAAGAAAAATGGGAACTGCAATATTTTTGTGTCTAAAGCAAGAGTAAAATATTATGCCTGATTTGCAAAAGCTCTATTTCCGTTTCTAAGGAGAGAGTATAATATTAAAAGGCTCTATGACACAAATCATAAAACAAATTATGACCAACACGTTTCAAAATTTCGTGAAGAAAAAAATTGGTGGATTTGAAATCAACTCTTCAAAAGCAACAAAATGTATTCACTAAATTTTCTGAAGACAACACAGCTGCTGTAAAAGTTAGTTATATGTTATCACATTTAATAGCAAGCAGATCGAAACCATTTACTGGAGGTGATTTTATTAGTGAATGCTTAGTAAAAACGGCGGAAGTATTATGTCCCTCACAAATTAAAAAATTTAAAAGTGTTAGTTTAAGTTGAAATACTGTAGCTAGCAGAGTTGATGAAATAGCCGAGAATTTCAGAGATCAGCATCACTCAACAATATCAATATTTCAAGCCTACTCGATTGCAATTGATGAAAGTACAGATATTAGAAATATCACTTAGCTGGCCATTTTTGTTCGTGGATGCAATGTTAATTTAAAAATAAATGAAGAACTTTTGGAAAAGTTATTCCTATGCATAATACAACCACTGGAGCTGATATTTTTGATGCACTTATGGAAGTAGAAAAAAAGTATAAGTTACCATTGGATAAGTTGGTTTGTCTTGCAACTGATGGCTCAACTACCATGACCGGTATTACCAAAGGATTTGTTGCAAGATTAAAAGAAACATGCAAAAAACACGGAAACAATAATTTTGAACATTTCCATTGCATTATTCATCTTTAAGTACTGTGCCCCAAAGTTTTAAACATCGGACATGTTTTAAAAATTGTCATAAAAATCTTAAATTATATTCGAGCACATATACTTAATCATCGTCAATTCACTTCATTTCTGGAAGACATAGAAAGTGAATTCACCGATCTACCATACACAGAAGTTCGATGGCTTTCGGGTCATAAAGTATTAAAACGAATTTTTAAATTGCTGGACGAAATCACAATTTTCTTAGAAACAAAAAACTACGAATGTGCAGAATTAAAAGATAGACAATGGCTAAAGGACCTGGCTTTCTCAGTTGATATCACAAGTTACCTTCTTCAACTTAATCTTAAGCTTCAAGGCAAAAATAATCGTATTACAAAACTATTTGTTAACATTAACTTTTTTAAATAAAAATTATTTCTTTGGCGAAAACAAATAGAAAACGAAAATCTTTCTCACTTTGGAAAAGCTGCCAATATCTATTCATTAAATCCCCTAAATTAAAATTTACAGAATATGCTCACAAAATTAAATTGCTAGAAATAGAATTCGATGGAAGATTTTCTAATTTCAAAAGCTGTGAATTACAATTTCGTCTTTTTACTTAACCTCTATCTATCGACATTGAACTCGTTGATGAAAATTTACAAATGGAGTTGATTGAGATCCAATGTGATTTTTTGCTGAAGCAAAAATGTATGGAAGTTGGAATACTAGACTTTTACACATATTTATCAATGGATCGATTTCCTAAGATGTTATCCTTTATTACACGTATAATGGCTATGTTCGGAACTACTTATTTATGCGAGCAATTATTTTCTTTATTGAAAAACAACAAAAATTCAGAAAGGCCAAGATTAACCGATAAACATTTATCATCAATTTGAAAGATCGCATCAGCTCAGCGTATTCAACCAAACTTTGATGATTTGATTTATGAAAAATGGTACCAAACATCTTCTAATAAGTAGTATTGGGATCAGGACATCCTTAGCAGATAAAAATATAAATTTATTTTAAGCCGGAATATGGGCATACTTATGTGCATGTGTATGTAAAAAAATTACATTTATAAATATAAATAATTATGAGTGAGCAATTAATGGCTATCCTATTTTTCAGTCATGTATTTAACTTTAGGTACAACTTGCATAAAGTTTACTGGAATATATATAACTTTTAAACTTTATAATGCTTGTTAACATATCATTCTATACAACAAATGTAAATAAAATAATTTTTTTTAAAGTTTAATTTTGTGATTTAAATATTATTTAATTTTTTATGAAGATAATGTGCAATATCTAAAATTTTTAAAATTTATTTTTAAAAAAGTATTTATTGTATTGGAAATAATTAAATTTCGTAACATGCAAGATATATGAGTGCTATAGGTAAAGTTGATTTTCAGAAAATGTATCGGAATCCACACACACAAAAGAACTCATTTTAAGAAAATCAAAAATAAGAATATTTTTGATCAGGATTTTAAAAAAATATTTTAAAAATAAGTATTTAACGTCAATAGGATTAGTGTGTTTTATTTTATTACCATTGTTTTTCCTTTAGTTTTAAATTATTGCTGTTTAGATTTCTTTGTAAGCTTCGCAAACACATGTGTCATCAACGATTCACAGTATCTTCCATATAAAACACTAATATTTTATACATTAATTTTTTGCTACTTTTATACTTCACGTTGAGCACGATCCTTGCATGATATTATAGCATTATTTAGATTATAATTTATTAGATAAATATGTAGCTGAAATGTCTTGTTAAAATTATAAAAATAAAAATCTTGTTTTTAAATTGTCTTTCCTAACTGTTTAAAATTAATTTTAAAAACAAAAAGAAAGATTACAGTGTTCAAAAGTTTGTCCCTTTAAAAAGGGGGAGTAGTATTTCGCTTATCATATTAGAGTTCTATTTTCCAGTTTTCTTTTTGTAGAATTATAAAAAAAATAATACAGCAACAGAATTAGAGAGCGAGATATCCTTTATTTTTTAAGACCAAAATAAAAAAAAATGCAAAATGTGAAGCCATTTTGAAATTTTAGTTACTTTAAATTCTTAAATAATAATTTCTTATTATAACTTTTATTTTCATTTTTTTATTAAAAAAACCCTTGACATTGAGTCTAATAAATGCATAATATAATCCTTCTACAAATCGTATTTTATTAATTTTTTGAACATTGAGAGTATGCGGCCCCCGACTTAATATAAAATAGATCATGTGGCCCTCAGTATCGTATGAGTTTGACATGCCTGTTCTACAATATCGTAAAATTCATCTCAAGAATAGGGGGGGGGGGGGATTGTCCAACACTCTATGTTAATCCTTACCATTTGACGTCATCTGTAGTAGAGGAGAATTTCAAAATAGTGTGCATTACTGTGATTACCTTTAACAGTACACCACAGGCTTATACGGCTACAATGGTGCATTCAACTCCAAACGTATAGAAACGAATAGAACGACATTATCTTTTGAGAAGTATAACGATTTTCTCTATAACACTACAATATTCGTAATCGAATTTATTGGCACAGCGACAAGATATACACGACTGTTGCTCTTTACATCGACATACCAGTCCTTCTCTGGAAAAGGCTTAGGTGACATTGGATTTTGCACAATCATCTCTTTAATATGCATTGCTGGTTCACTCAAGAGTAACTGCTATACATCTCTGAAACTAAAGAACCATTTTTCGTAATTTACTTTCAACAGAACAATGTAAAACAGAACGTTTCACATAGCGTACATTGCATATTATGGTAAACTGTTGGCTTGGCTTGTCCATTTTCTTGATCTTACACCCATAGAACACATGCGTTTGATGATTCTCTAATTGCTGGTCCAGTATACCACTGGCTTTTAAACAGTATCAACATGGCTGCGAGTGTAAGCTTCACGGGCCAGTATTCTAAAGTACACATTTAAAGCTTTCTAACGTTGAGGTGTATTTCATTAAATATTGCCAACCACTGTGACAACACAAAATTCGTATTTCTTCGTATTCCGCTAACCGACCGAAACTGTTATTTCAATCGTCTCACCCTCGTATTTTACGTTACTTGTCCAATAAATTTTTCTTTGATATCACTTGTCTTCCATTGTGCTGTATTCTGGAAGGTCAACAGTGTGTTATAATAGTGTAAAGGTAAAATACCTCTCTTACAGACATGAGAACAATATAAGGAAATTGATATAAATTCTTTACTTGAAAGGCAGAGTTTTCACACAACAATACAAAGTTTTATATTCATATTTTTTAAACTTAAATAGGCCTAAATTACTCAGAAATTGTAATGTGAATGTGACTTGGTTATTCTATGTTGTGAATTAAAATGAAGTACATTGTTTGCACAAAAATCAGTTGAATCTAAAACTCAGTTATTCATCAATTACTTACTTTACTTTATTCATGAGGTTTTTAAAAACAAATTATAACTCTTTATGATCCATTTAAGCAGCTTATAACTTACAAAATTGTTTAAAGTACTTAATTAGGTATTAGAATCATTAAATGGGAAATTTTATTCGAAATCGTATTCCATAAAAAGGCTCAAATCTGTGTCTTTTTCTATTATAACTTCAAAAATAGTAATCGGACGTTATTTTAAAAAATATTAATTAAAAACAAGTAACTTTTGCAAAAATTCTCTAGAAAGAAAGAATGTATCAAATGCAGCAAAATAAACTGGAGGAATCTAATAAACAAGTTTTAAGAACTTTAGTTTCTAGAAATTCTATCTGAGGTATGTGCGGTTTTTCTTCGTTGGCTTATTGTTGAGTCTTTTCTATCCACTACAGAGCAACTCCAGTCGCTTGAAGATAAGTTCTTTCACAAGCTATTTCAGTTCCCGCCCTTGGGGTAATAATCCTCACGTTGGAGATTGCTTAGAAACTTGTTCAATGATTGACTGGTCCAGCTATTTCCTCCCTTTTACTAAAAAAGAAGAAATTCTGGTAGATTCACCAGTTGCCGCTACTGCTTTTTCTACCGGTACCAAAATCTAGATTTTTTTTATACACTTTTGCTGTAAAAAGGTTGTGCTTCTTGCAGTTGTTTTCTTCATGACGGTTGATTATTTACAAAACTATTTATTTGTTTCATTTTACCTTTTATTAGAGTTTAATAGTCTTTATCATCAAAATTTTCGATTCTCATGAAGGGTTTAGGAGGAATAGCTGACATATTTATCCCACTATATCTTTCTTCCTTATGAAGCTCATTCATATTGTTTTTAAAAAAATCTTGAAAAAGCATATTAAGATATATGAGATTTCATATCTCCAAATTTATCGTTAATTAACATTTGAATTTCAGACATATTCTCTTTCATTTCTACAACTACTTTTAAGAGAGAGAGAGTAGAGAGAGACAAAGAGAGAGAGAGTTAGTTATCTCATTAAACTACACAATTGTAACAGTAAAAGTCGTATACTATGAAATTTTCCTTGTTTTTTCAACAGTTCAATAGATTAGCTTACTTTAAGTTTACTTAATAGACTTAATTATACAAAATACTTACAATAATGATCCACAACATCAAGCGTTTTGCCCTATTTTTAGCGGGAGTATAATCAATTCATTTTAAACTTTGAAAATAGGAAAATTCTAAACATTGTATCTCAAAAGTTCTTCATAAAATAAGGCTTTTGATAAAGCATTATTAAATAATCTTTATTTAAAATACATTTGGCTTCAATTATTTTTTATCTCTCTAAATCAATAAAGATACACGTCAAAAAAGGCTTTTTTAAGTAATCTAATTTTTACTAAAATGGGAATCCAGAGAAATGAAACATTTAAAATTTGTTTATAGCTTCAAAACTGGACTAATTTCAAATATGTGCAATAAAAAAGTATTCATTCTTTATTCTTATTGCACAAAATTACGCCATTTATTGTTAACTGATTTTATCAGAGTGTATTAATGCACATAAGAATTGAATATTTATATGTAAAAATGAGATTTATAGCTGAATTTTATGGGAAGGGATGCATCTTTTTCGCACAAAATTGAACCTGTTGGTAAGAAACAAAACACGAGGTAAAATAATCTTAAATAAATAGAAAGAGAAAATAGCATGTTGCTTCTTCTATTGATACAAGAGGCCTGAGTGGGCCAAGGCCTTTTCAAGAACCTTTTTCCATTCCAATCTATGCTTAGCAACTGTTCTCCAATTAGTCACTCTTAAAACTTTAAAATCGTTCTCCACACAATCAGCTCATCTCAGTTTGGGCCAACCTCTAATTCTAGTTCCGTTAGGTTTGTAATTGGAAATTCTGAACGTCATAAGGAAGAGAGATTTATAAGATAGAGATATGGCCTGAAAACCTTAAGTGACCAATCTTGATGGATTTAATGATATCTGCTTGATTAAATAGCTTATGTAATTCAAAATGATGTCGTTGTTTCCACAATCCATTCTCACGCACAGCATCCAAGATGTATCTAAAACCTTTTCGCTCAAAGATGGTAAGCATTTCAGTCTGCGATTTAGTCAAAGTCCCCGTTTCAAATCATGTCTCCACTAAAATGAAAAAAAAAAAAACCCCTCTCTTAACATTATTGCCATCTTAAAAAATTCTCAATTAATAATTTCTACTGAATACCTTAAAAGGCACTAATAATTTGCTATCTTGTTTACATTTACTATTTTTTAAGAAATAAAATTGAATACATTTATTATCTCTGATCTATATAAAAGTAAACAGAAGTGGCGGTCACCCATATAGAAACTTAACATACAACAACACTGCGATGAAGTTAATTGTCCCTCATCTTGACTACACATACTAACAGCAAGAATAAACAAAGTTTTTAGAGGTACACGTTTCAGAGTCGGACATTAAACAAAATTATTAGGCCCATAAACATGTCTTTATCACTAAGAAATCTAACTCTCCTTAAATAACTAACTTTTTAACCCTTTCATAAGTTTTAAAGCAACAGCGTAAAGTATCTTAAAACGACTTTAAGGAGCTTTTCGACGAACATAAAAATGATGCATGTTATTTATGAATTTATGATAAGCACCGTACCACCTTCTAAATTATACACTGTGGTAAATATTAATGTTTTGCAGCAAGTAAACTCCTACTACGGGCATTTATCAACCTCAAAGCATCGTGAAACAAGAGAGAATGTTAGAGTATGTAATTAACGCGATGGCCAGAACAACAAAAAAGACTCAGCTTCGCTCCTGTGATTACAGTTTTCAGTGTGAAAGCTCAAGAATCCTTTAATTTTTCTGAAACGAATTTTTAAATGAAAATATAGTAAATATTTTTAGAATTGTACATTTAGTTACATTTTTATCTCAATCTGTAAAATAATTCTTCTATTTTAATATTTTTTTTTTAATTTAATTTTACGAAACACTAAAATGATTGTGTGACATAAAATATTTATCTAAACGATTTGTATTACGAGTGACAATTAAATAACCGGACTAGTCTTAAAAATTAGCTTTATTGAAAACAA
Organism: Trichonephila inaurata madagascariensis; assembly: GCA_019973955.1. Classification (NCBI taxonomy): domain Eukaryota; kingdom Metazoa; phylum Arthropoda; class Arachnida; order Araneae; family Nephilidae; genus Trichonephila; species Trichonephila inaurata. Next base: position 455,707 of record BMAV01028225.1, read on the forward strand.
TGTACAAATACCTTTTAATCACCTTCAACATACTTCCCTCCCCTACTAATGCATAGCCGCATACGAGTTTTTCACCGTTCAAAGCAGTGCTGCGGCTCATTAGGTGTCCCCATCTTCAGTAAGTTTGCCATTTTTGTCTTCACCTCTTCCACAGACTGAAAATGTGTTCTTATCACTGCCTTTTCCACTTTAAGAAACAGATTGAAGTCGTTTGGTGTGAGATCTGGTGAGTACGGTGGATGCTCGAGCACAGTAATGTGTTTGTCCTCTAAGTGAAAAGCAGAGATAGTAATGTGCACTGGGCGTTGTCTTGGTGCAAAATCTACGTGTTGTTGGTCTGCAGATCTGGCCTTTTTCCCTCACTCTTTATCTAATCTTTCTCAGGACCTCAATGTAGCACTGCTGTTTTTGCTGTTTGGCCTTGAGGTACTCATTCAATCATGATGATGCCATTAACATCAAACAAAAACAATGAGCGTGATTGGCTCTTAATGTCACAGATCGAACAGAAGGTCCATTATCTTCAACAACTTCCCGATCATTCGAAAATCATTTGTGCCATTCAAAAATTTGAATATGTGACATACAATTATCTCCACGCACCTCTTTGAACAATTTAAAACATTCAGTTGGAATTTTTTAATGTCTCGAGGAATTGCAAATTTATGCACATCTCGATTTTTAAGTTTATCAGGATCGTGACACTGAACTAGATAAAAGGATGAAATAACGGGCCACCAGTACCACAAAGATCAACTTCAACTACATTCCAATCCCATTCCTTCACACCAAGCCTAATGGCTGTGGCATGCGCAGTCCGGGAATTTATTTGTCGCACCCTGTACATCGTTATCGAATTCAAGCTTTTAAAATTATTAATGATTATTATTTGATAATGTAAGGTGGTCGTGGCAGCCGAATGGTTTCTTCCACGGGTTCAAAACCTGGTGCGACTGAAGACTTACCGTTTTAAAAAGTTGATGCACGTTAATTCTATCGATGTATGTTCAAAGTCCTTCATTGGTGTGGTGTGGAAGTTAGGAGAGACAGTACCAACTCAGATTTTATCCTCGTCACTTGACCACGGTTGAATGTTAAGAGGTCCTTCGCCAACAATCCTAGCGTTGCCTTAGATTTTGACCATAATAAACACTTTCTTCAAAACGTAACTTTCATTTTATTGTTTACTGAACATCAATACATTATAGCTAAATATAATGAAACATAAGTTTTACGGCATTTTTATCTAGTTGTTAATTTTGTGAATTATAAGATCTGTGCCTGAAACAGAGCATTTTAGATACAACTGATTTCCGACCTTCAGTGTTCATGTTATGGGATGTTATATTTACAGTAACTCTTTGTAATATTAGCATTTTTCTTTGAGAACTAATGAACAGAAATTAAAAAGCAAACTAAAAATAATACTTCTAGTTTGAAATGCCGATTTCTATGTCCTAACTCTCAGATAAATATATGTTTTTATCAAATATTTTTAGTGAAACCTTTGGTATTATTTTTCTTTAAAAAAATAACAGTTTCTAAACTAAATACTATAAGTAATAATGACGCAAAGGATTTCTAAAACATGGTTTTAAATGCTGATTTTTTCAACAATGAATTTTCCTTACAGGATTTAGGGAATTAGAGGGTGTGTGTTTTTAAATTCCGAGAAACACATCTAAAACTGCTATAGCTTGTGTGTGTTACCCATTTTATTAAAATATTTTTCTTAATATTTTGGAATCGATAAATGAATGGTTAGTATTAAAAACGTATTACCGATTATATAAGTACAAGGTAAGTCAAAATTGAAATAGCGATTACAAACAGCTATAACTTTTTGATTTAAAGAATTAATCGGTAAAATTTACACAGAATGTAGACGGAACTTCAAAGTTTTGTACACACACGTCATAGATGTTATATGTGATTTCCCTTGGTCACACGGACAAGTAAAACGTAAATTGTAAGGTCCTTTTTTCTTCTGTGAATGAAGTGTTACATTAATTGTTTACCTTGACATGTGGATTCAGCAATCGTTAAATGTCACAACCAAACTCTTATTCCTCCTTTCAGCACGCTGGACCCCCACCCCACACACCCACATTTAAGTACGGAGGTTGACACATTTTTCAACCAATATCTTCGA
>BMAV01028225.1:468736-481451 GCA_019973955.1 Trichonephila inaurata madagascariensis
GATCCAACAAGACATAGCTATCGCAGGATGGCTATGTCACACCTTGACAAATTTCTGTGTGTGCTACTGTCCTGTTGAAATGTAAGGCCAGGTGTCTTTGAAAAATGCGTACATAAGAATATCATCGAAATATTACCGTGTTGAAAAGGTGCCATGGATGACAACCAAAGAACAAATTAAATTACACCTCATACCATAATTCCTAGTTTTGTGGTTATGTTGGTGACAGTTAGGAAAGTATCCCACATTATAATCCTGGATTTCACCAGATATATCTTCGCTAGTCATGGGACACATTTCGAAGCGGGACTTGTCACCGAAAACTATTCTATTCCAGTCGGAGAGATCCTAGATCCAATGCTCTCGATAATGTGCAACGGTAAGGGGCAGTAGGCATAATGACCTCCGTGGTCACAGATCCGGTTCGCTGATTCACCTGTCAATGGTCATTGCAGCCTCGTCACTCTCTTCCAAGTGTTCTCTTTTTGACGCTCTGTATATTCATGGTTTTTCCCTTCCTGTCAATATCATAAAATGGTATAATCGTTCCAACCTAAATATCTAGCTATTCTGCTATTTGACTATCCTGCTTTCTTTAGCCCAATTGCATGACTTTTCTCAAACAGTAGCATCTGCTCGTATTATTCACGAATCCACCTATGAGGCTACCTGTTCGATTCAATCACCTGTACAAACCACGCGTCTCAACAGAGCTACATGCACATAGAAGTTATGCCTCTTGGTATTGTAATGTCTTCTGTTATGCACACTATACTGATGCTCTGTTGCAAGGTGCTCTAGAACCCAAAATATAGTCAGTCATTAACCTTCAATAGATAACTGTTTGCATATTCTACCGTGAAGCATGTGCATACATAATTTCCTATCATTCGAATAAGTCCTTCTTGGTAAGTTGTTTATGTTATAGAAAATGTTTTCTTTTACTTTATTTTAAAAAATAATATAATATAACTTACACACTCAAGGACAAAAAAATTAGCGCACCAAGAAATAATTGCGGGATCGTAACGAAACTTGGTATGAAGGTACATGTCGGGGAGATATGCAAATGATTAGAAATGCAGTGTGATTGCGCATTACGTATAGCCGGTAGAGGGCGTTTAACGTCGTTCTCCGTGGAGTATAAAACACGTAACCAAAGCTTGTTTGAGTGTGCTGAATCGTTCATAAAGGAAGAGCTGAGGTAGACATGCCATTACGCCGTTTTCTAAGATAATATGAGCAGCTGTCGCAGTTTGAGAGGGGGAGAACCATCGGCACGATGGAAACTGGGTGGTCAGCTAGGCGAGTAGCTCATCAATTAGGCCGCTCTGATTGTGTTGTGAGGAGGTGTTGGGACCAGTGGATCCGAGAGATGTCATTTACGAGACCAGACTCAGGACGCCCTCGACAAACCAGTCGGCAAGAAGACCGCCACATCGTAAGAAATGCAAGCGTACAGCGAACTGCTTCATCGGCAGCCATCCAGGCACAAGTAGTACCTTCACTAGGGGCCCTTTTGTCTTCTCGAACCATAGGAAGGCTCCTGGCTGAAGGACATTTAGAATCGCGGCGCCCATTACGTGTGCTGCCCTTGGCGCCTCCATTTGTAGTGGTGCCACGCAAGAGAAAACTGGATTGCAACGGAATGGAACCAGGTCATCTTTAGCGACGAATCCAGATCAATCTCAGCATTGATGACAATCGTGTTCGTGTGTGGAGACATCGTGGTGAACGCTTCAATCGTGCCTTTGCTTTATAACTATACACCACTCCCACAACTGGTGTAATGGTATAGGGTGCAATTGCTTACAATACACGGTCACCCCTAGTATTGATCCATGGCACCATGACAGCCCAGTGGTATGTTCATGACATTCTACAACCATATGTGTTGCCACTCATGCAACAGCTCCCAAGAGCCATTTTTCAACAAGACAGTGCTGGGCCTCACACGGCAAGGGTGTCACAAGACTGTCTCAGCACTGTTACTACCCCCCATATTCTGTTAGAGAATATATAATTGCTATATACGTTATTGGCTCTCAATTAATAGTTATATTTTAAAAGAGTTATGCTCAGAATGCAAATAATTTCAATAATTCTAAGGCATTTATTTATAAAGAATGTATACATTTTTTCAAGGCATAAAAATAAAAATAAGATAATTTAATTCTAAAGCTAAGAAATAATGTTATTTCTCATAGGTAGCTATAATAAGAATTAACATGAATTTAGAATTAAAACTCATTTCGTAACATAATTCTTGCAAACCGCACTTATTTAAACACATTAGAACACAACATATAATCCCATCTGCTGTTCAAATTTTGGTGTGAAATATTCCATAAAACCATATGAAAGAAGTCAAGGTTCCCCAAAGCAATTGAAGATAAGTGAAATCCCCGTCTGCCTTTCCGGTCTTAGTCATTCAAACTCATTCTTATGGTCGAATGATCCATGTCATCATTTTGTCCCCATTGTCTGGGAGAAACCTCCGGATATATCTAGCTCCAACATAGGACTCTATCTGTTCTTCCCCTGTGATAATGGTAGGTTTTCAGAATGAAAGAGAAAAGAGAAAATATCACCGAAAGAAATATCTCCTACTAAATTATAATCTGATTGCTGTTGAATGATGAGGGTAAGTAATGTGTCATGCCATTGGTTGACTCCAGATTTAGTAAATGGTATTATTTCGATGTTATTACAGTAGTGTCCATTTAGTGGATATATATTTGACAGAATCTTGATGTTATACAAATTTGTGTTTCCGTATTTATTAAATTTTATTTAAATTAGAATGATAAATATATGTGTTGCACAATATTTTAAAAGAAGAATTTTCAATAAATTCAGATAACTACATTTGCTTTTGATACCAATGTGAGAAACAAGAAACACATTATTCCATGAAACAGAATTTGTTGTAAGATAATGTTTAAAAACTAATATTAACGTGTATTTTATGAGTATTAATGAATTATAAAGCAAAAGTATCTGTATATTGTACGCGAGCTTGGTAAGTGTGTGAAACAGTGCAACTAAGGTATATTACCAAAAACTGGACTTGTATACAAAAATTCATCGGAATAACAATCATCAGTTATAACTGATATTTCGATATTCATGGAAAAACCTGCAACATATACAAAGGACTAGAATTTCTCCAAAAATTTACTCAGCATTTTTTACACAAAACTTTAAGAATTCCTAATTAAAAATCTATTCTATTTAATAAACAATAAACTAACTGTATCCTAGATATCTAAGTATCAATTAAGTAACTTAAAAATCTGAAATAAATTAACACATACAGCTTAAATAAAATATGTACATCTACCATCTATGTTTCCTTTTGGTCAGTTTTACAATGTATAATCATCACCTGAGGCTCTTAACGTGAATATTCAAGGATATTTAGTCATATTTTTCTTGATATATGATACATTTTTCGGTAACATCAAAACATTTTAATAGCAAACCTGATTTGAAACTTTATATTCAATTTGCTTACGTAACAATGAAAATACAACAGCAAAAACGTGTGGCCAGGAAATTATGCTGATTTCCAAGCAGGCACTCCTTACGGAAGAATGCAAGTGACGTGAAATGCGTACCTCTCTGGCACACGTTGAGTAGAACATAAGAATTCTATTGTGGAATTTTTTTTTTCTTTTAAGAGAGACATGTACTATCAGAGAATTCCAGGCCTTCACCAAAGAAGACAGTTCCTGCAGACAAAAGATTTTACGAGATGAACCGGGATGAGCTGGTTGGTCCATATGTTAAATCTCGCCTAACACCCACTTAGACACCACGGGGCACCAGCTATGTCATGGATGACTGGATCAAGGATATATCGCATGTTTGAAGGGTGTCGGTGTGACCTCAAACATGCGTGAGCACACGTGGATTGACTCATCCACCGACAAATGATGGAGGCCTCACCAGCCCCTTCCACTACTATTTTGCAACATGTACAGGACACTCTTTATGTTCCCATATCGAACAAAACTATTACCCATCGATTAGTTGCTAGTGGCTTGCATTCATGACATCGGTTAAGACGGTTATTAACAGCTTTGATTTCAACGCTGCCGGGCTAAAGTGGCAGAATGGTGCACGGTCATGTTCTTACATAACAATCGTGCTTTTTTTGTAATGCTAGTTGTAGAGTACGAGGGTGATACCACGTAGCGAAAGATTTAACCTGGATGCTTCTGTTAAAGTCCTATCACGCCATAAACCGTCGTGAGTTGTTGGCGCACAATCGCGTATACAAGTCATCTCTGGTCCATATTCAGGAGTACTATGATGAGACAGTCAAACGTGGATGATGTGCTACGAATTCAATTTCTTCGGGGTGCTCAATGCCTTTCACCAGCAGGATAATTCCCAACCATACACTGCACTCATCAACCAATGTATTGTAGAATATGCAGATGCTTCTTGGGTTACCATTCTGTCCTAACCTCTCACTAAACGAACCCATCAGGGACGTAGTTGGAAGCTTCTTGCATGCCCTGCCACCACCCCGTTCAAAAGCTAAACTGTGACAAATGCTTCAAAGGAATTATAGAACCATCCCTCTGGACGCCATCCGTACTCTCAATGACTGTGCCTAGATGTGTTGCTTCAGATATCAGCGTCAACGACAATTCTACAGCCTACTAAGCTGAAGTTGTTTTCGCTCTGTGTGTTACGAGTATCATTTTAAAATAAACTTTACTTATAGTCCATTATTATAACTTCTGTTTTTGACTTTCTTCACTTTCTAGCCTCACCTTCTTGCAATTGTATTTTCCATGTTCCATGCAGCGCATATACACATATCCCCTCTCTCACTGAATTAATTATAAGTATTTGCTCCAAAATTATTCAACTCAATAAAGAGCAATTAAAAGTTATCTACATCATACAATAAAGTAAAATCTTCAGGCTAAATAGAATGAATCAATTATTCAAAGTATTCAAAGGAATTTTAAATATTATTTTATTGCCGAGGAAAGAAAGTCTTAACATTTCTAAAACTAACTAAAAATTATGTCAAAGCTTTAGATTAATAAGAACAGCAAAATTCATTAATATGCTAAGGAAGCAAAAAGTTCACTCATTCTTCCAAAATGAATTAAACGTGTCCGAAAAATTCTGCTAAATGGAAATTAAAGAAAAATAAAACACACATTCACCCGCTTTTCTGAATAATCATAGTGCAAATTGTGTGTTGTGCGTTGAATATATCTCGTGTACTTACTTGATGGAACATAATTTTTGATCCAGGTAAAAGCTTAAGGAAAATTAATTTTGAAGAACATTTTTGCTGGGAAAATTCCAAGCTTAAGTAAAATGCCAATATTTACAAGAAGACTTTCTTCATTTATGTCATACAGGCATGATTACTACATAGCTTATCTGTTCATTAATGAATGAAAAGTAAGATTTGTATTTATTTTTAATCAACACGTTACCATCTCTAATACATGTTTGATATAGTGTAATAATTCAATAATTATTTGCAGTTAAACGTCAAATTTAATTAAAGTATTTTTGAAATTTACTAAGTATAAAATGGAAGTAATATTTTATTTTTATGTCTTTCATTTTAAAGAAAAGCTATAATATCTGTATATTGATTTATTTTAATGTTCATATATTTCTAGATGTCTCTAAAGACTAGTTTCTCCACAACTTTGTTTATTAAACATTAAAACTAATTCTCTCTTATGACTGACTTGTTCTGACGACCGCGATGCACTTCTTAATATTGATTTATTTTTGTTATAAATCAATTTGTGACAAAATCCTCAAACTCTGACTGACTAACTCAGAGGATTCCGTAAACTGATGAATCTGTATCCGAATCCTACCTGGAAGTAGATATAGAAGCCAAATGACAAACCATAATCAAAAACATATCTCAAAGACATTTTATTGATCAAGTAGCCTAAGTTTATGACAGGAAGATTAACTATCACATGTAATTTCAAAAATTAAATTTTACTAATGGGGTATAACTTGAAGGGTTATATTTAAGTTACTGATGTAATCTTCCTAAACTTCCACTTGGTCTTGGAGTAAATTTGGAAACTAAATAGAAATAATGGTAACAACGGTAGGCAATATTACGCTTCATTATTATTATAATTAGCTTGCTTTACATACCATTTTAAGTTTACATATCACGATTCCTCTTTAAGAAGGGGGTAGGTAGAAACTTTCAATAATATTAAAGAAAAAACTAAAAGAGAACCTTGAAAGAGAGAGCCTGTTACAAACTTTGTCCAGTTATTCTAGTACCTTGTTCTTGGTTTGAAGATTAGTGTTCCCTCAGATGTATGCTAACAATGATGATTCTTAACCCACCACTAGGCGCGCTTCTAAAAGTTCCATCCGTAAGTGCACGGCATCTTTCAGAGGCATCACGTCATTCTTTAATTTGAAGATTATTGAATCATTTTATTGGTGAGATTTGACGTTAAAATATATTTGACATAAAATAATATTTAAAATAGAATCAGGATATGAGATAATTATACGAAAAACATCAAAAAGATAATGGTTAGTTAACATCGTGTCACCACTGTTTATAGTTTCCAATGCTTCGTTGCGGTCTTCACAAATTACTTTACAATGTTCAAGAGACATGGATTTTTCGTAGAATGCATAACAATATTTTAATTATCATTTTTTTTATGTCCTCACAAGAATAACAGTACCTTCTTTTCCTAGTTCCTGTTGATGTTTCTCTTAGTTGTGGTCTTAAATGGGGCAGGCATTTCTTCAATCCCGAGCCAAAATAAACGAGGCATGGGAATGTTACATCCAGACCGTCTTCGCAAGTGCTCTTTCAAAAGTTCGTGATCTAGCCATGTTCCCATATGGATATTTTGGGAGTTCATTCCATCTACATTAAGAATTGAACAAAATACAGTCACTGGCTAGGCGTGTAGTATCTCTCATACATATCGCGACTCCCAGTGAAAAAAATACTCCTTATCAAACAGAAGTTACAAAATACCTGTTTCGAATTATTTTCATATAAAACTGAAAACTACACTGTTTTACAAGAAAAAAAATCGAAATTAATAAAATAGTACAACATCATAAAAACTAACGCTGTTGGGCGCCCTGCATCTATCAGATTCAATGGCCCCTTCCACCAGAAATATGAAGAAATCGCCCTCGTCTTTGACACTGAATCCTAGTTCGAGTGATGAAAGACAGATAGAAGAAAGAGGGGTGTGTTCCAACCCACCGTGTGGACGCAGCGCCCAGACTACTTTTATTATCCATCTGAGAGATTCACGCGCCTAACAGAGGGTTAATATTATATTGCTGTTGCTTTTGTTTTAATAAAACGCGCGCACATTTCTCTTCAAATTTCATCTTGTTTTCGTTAAATATTAGTTTTATTCAAAAAATTCTTTTCACTTTTGCTAAAAATAAAATGAAAAATGGACGTTTTTCTACGTTATACTTTTCCAGGCTAACCGAATCTGGAAAATATACGAGTTGTTTGGTTAAATTCTAACATTCATCATCCTATCGCTCTTCGTTCTTAGATTTATTCTAGTTTCTTTAGATGATTCAAAATTGTTAGAAAAATAAGTAAGTGATGTATGATGTTTTACTGTTATACTCTTCGTGTTAAGTCTTCGTGAACTTCTAATTTTTACATAAGAAAAACAGTTGCTTTTCAAAGAAATAATTCTGGTTTTTTCAGCAAAAAGAAATGAATGGAAATATGAAACATAGTTTTTTTATTTAAACTTGAATTAATTTCATTTAGGCCAAAACTTTTATTTCACACAAACTGAAAAAAATTTTCTTTGCGATATTTCTTCATTTTCATACTGTGAAGCTTTTAATCAAAATTTATTTTTATTTCTGTTATTTGATCAAATTTATCGGGTCAAAACACCAATAGAGACAAAGGATAAATAATACCTGGAATATTAACAGCTCCTAAAACTGCTTAATTATTATACTTTTAATTAAATACACCTCATACAAATTTTCATATGTAATTAAAATTTACAAAGAGTAGAAATAATCATTCTAAAATCTTCATATATGCTGTTAATTTTTTATTGAATTTTGCTCTTATGCTTAGTATTATTGGACTTTTTTCTTTCATACAAAACTTCTAAAACAATCCCTTATTTCGTAGTGTGTTTGAAAACTAATTCCGCTTAGAATTTTGTGCTAAATAAAGGACACTTTTGCAAGTTAAAATCTAATAAATCTTAAAGTTTTCCGATGACGTGATGTGGAATTTAGAACAGTGAGATACCCTCTTAGATGTCATTAATGTAAGCACGTAATTACGAAATCCATCGTCAAACCCCTCAGGTATCTCCAGAACAAAAAAATTTAATACTTACCATTCAAATGTCAGACCAAACACTTTTTACTTTCCGTTATTCCTGACTCATTCTTTCCAAAAAAAATGTAGACATTCTCACAATTTGAAATTAAATTTATATGCAAATTAAATTAAATTAAATAAAGATGCTGGAATTGGGAAATGTACTTTATAGCTTTGTAATGACTTACGTAGCTTCAAAGTATATATAATCCAAGAAAATATTGTATTTTGCTTTGTGTTGTGCATATAATTGAGTTAAAAACGTTTGATGATACCAGGTGTTTTTAAAAGAGTATCGGAGTTTTAACGCTTTATATAGAATTCATTACATATAACATATTATTATGACTCATATATTGAATGAAAGAGCAACTGAAACAGTTTTGTTTGCTGGCATGTATGCGCGAAACGTATGCTAATTTTTCCCCTTTCTTGCCAATCAAAGCGCTAGTAGAAAAATGACGACTAGTTAACAGAAAGTGTTTTTGTGTTCTCCGGTTTGCAAAGACAGAATCTTCTATTACTATGAGGGTTCCGTATTGAGTTCGGTTGTCAACCTCCAAATGATAATAACATTCTTAGGTAGTATCATCAGTTTGAAACAACTGGCTGTCTTTGTAAAGGGAAAAGTACGGGACGACCAAGGCTGTAATTGGTAACCAACTGTTACTAGTTCTGCCTATATTGATGCTCTACAACTATGGCTATATCCTCATTTGGAAGAAAGTGAACCAAATAACTTCATTTGGCAGCAAGATGGTACACCGCCTCACTGGCATCCCTCAGTACGCGATTGGTTAAATATCACTGTACCCAAACAATGGATCGGCCGCAAAGATCCTCCAGATATAGCTTGCATCGCATGACCTCCACGTTCACCCGATCTGACATCATGTGACTTTTATCTGTGTGTGTGGGAGGGGGTTCATAAAGGATTGTGTGTACGTTCCTCTGCTACCAGATGACCTTTCAGATTTAAGACAGGATAGAAGCAGATGTTGCAAGAACTTTCTCAGATACACTGAAAAAAGTTTGGGATGAACTCGTCTACATCGATTTGATCTGTGCCATGTGACGAATGGGGCTCACTTTCAACATTTGTAAACTTATAGGTAACACTATTTAAGTTACTCTTTCATTCAATGTATGAATTATACTTGTAACTTATATGTGATAAGTATTACAAAGCGTTAAAACTCCGATATTCTTTTAGAAACACCCTGTATTTTTATACCTCCAACATTGCAATAAATTTGAATATTTCTGTAGACATATATCGCTTAAATCAATACTTCTCAAACTTTCAACATTTGTGACCCAATATTCAATCATATTTTTCATCGCCCCCCCCTTTCATATAATACCAATGTACTGAATTAAATAATACTATACCTTGAAGTTAAAGCTAAAATACGACTTTAACCTCTTAAGTGCCACCGACATATATAAACTTCTCGCTCAGTTAAAGCCTTAATTTCCCAGACGTATATATACGTCTTTCCGAAGTTCGATCTTTTCTATGCACTACTATCCATAAAATAATTTCGAAGGCTTTGGAATGCAATGAAAGGACCTTGCCAGTGTTTGCGAAGGATTTACTTATTGCAGAGGATTTGCTCATTTGTTCAATTCTCCTGCCTCCCAATATATCACATGAGAGTGCATCCGTGTAAAACGGTGACGTTGGGGACCGAATCACGTATCTTTAAATAGGCAGTTAAGGGATTAATTATAAATCGTCCAAATTATCAAAATAAGTGTTAATTTTTGTATATAATTTTATATATGACAAGCCCATGTTCTTAACTTAGAATTGCTAAATTAATTGTAAAATATATTGTGCAGTACTGATACATTTTTGAGGGTATTATGTCAGTGCGCATGTGTATTTTATTTTTGATCACGTCAGAATGTATTTTTTTTCTTTACTTTCAGAAAATTAATAATTGTTTTAAAAATAATTTTTTTGTTTTCATCTTTTTAATATGCTCGCGCCGGCCCCCGTCGTCGAGTAATCACGACCCCCTAGGGAAGCACACCCCACAGTTTGAGAAACGCTGGCTTAAATAATTATTAACAGTGACTTATAATAGCTTAAAGTAATAAATATCAGGTTTCAGTTCATAATACAACTTTGTGTTATAGAAATAGATGTAGTAATTCAGCAATCGTAAATATCTGGAAAATCTTTAGACTCAGTAGTTTAAAATAAGCACACTTATACATTTAATACTCCTAATGTGTAGAACTACTGAATAAATTTAGAATCAATACGAATAACTTGTTTATAATGAAATGTTACAAAAAATAAACATAAAAAAAAATTCCAGACGAGTTATTTGAAAACTAATTTTACAAGAATTTGAAATCATGTAATTAAATATTTTTACATGAAATATATATATTTCTATTAAACCAACACGTTTCAAAGTAAAATACGTTTCGTATTATTTGAACAACGAGATATAACTTAAATGGAATTTTGTAAAAACATATCCTATTGTTTTTGATTTAAGTTTTTTTATAATACCAGGTGCACTAAAGGCTTTTTTTATGGAAAATAATTTCTTCACATTTCAAAAAACGAAGATAAATTCAAGAGCGTTGCAAGAAATTTTTACCGAAATAACTTTCACTTTGGTACGTGATTTTAATCAGCAAGTGAATGCGTAGATATCTTTCTTAAATAACATATTATTGATGATATCCAAATGTTTGAATATAAAAAGATATCAAAATATTCTCATCGCATGGTTCTCTTTTTATGAATATCTAACGCTTCTATTTTTTTTTATATATATATATATAAATTCTGATTTTCCAAATGCAGCTTCGTCATTTATTTTAAAATTTCTTAAAATGTATCATTGGATATTTGAGGATGCGCGCGTATAGAATTGCTAATACTTCAAAGTTATTTATATTCTAAGAAAGAAATATCACGACTCATTTCTTTCGTAATCCTCCGTATTATTGAGACTGAATAGATTTTCGAGTCGTTCATGAAAGAAGAAGAACAATATCTTCAAGTAATATTAAACACAAAAAATGAATAATGGTTTGTGTGAAAGTATACAGAAAATATCCGAATTACTCGAACTTTCTTTTGAGTGAAAGTTGTAATAAATTTTGTTCCGATATCTGCAGTTCTTTATTTGAAAAGAAGAGTAAATCTCTGATTCCGAATCATTAATCAGGATAATTCTTTTCTATGTATTGTTTATATATCTTTTTTTTTCTGAAATGGGGTTGCGTATTGGTATTTCTACCTTTGCAGACCTTGTACATACCACAGGGGTTGGTATCACTTTTTAGTGCGGCAACATTTAGACGATACCAATTACCACAAGTAATTTTGACGCCGTTTCTTCCCTAGAGGGAGGCTCCTGAGCTTCGCCGATGCGAAATTTGTACTTGGAATTTAATTCTGCTGAGAGCATACAAGTGAAGTGGACACTCAAGGGATCTCAATCATACGACATTGCTGCTGTCGATTTTCTGCATCATGAACATCCACCGACTTAGGCCGGGGTCGAATCCGTAACCTTGCGTACAGAAGGCCAGCGACAGACCAACTACGCCACACAGTCGGCTTATATATCTAAAATTCTGTAACAAGTACTCATATTTTCTAACTTGTATATTTTTTTCATGAAAAAATTCTTTATTACGCATGTTTATTCTATTCATTTAACAAAGATAAGCAAGTTTTTAGTAACTTCGCAATCTAAAGCAACATAAGGGCTATTGGCAACAGACCTCGTAATTTTAAACCGCTGCCAAATGGCAAGGACAACACCTGAGCTAATATTCCCCTCTGCTAACTCCCTAATCACTCTCATGTGAGAACTTTAAGCCACTTCATACCTGTCAAGTTACCTTTAACTGTCAATTTATTTTGATGATTTCGGTACATCTATTGTTAAATTTTTTATTGCAAAAATCTATTGCTTAGAACAAAATAAAATATGCATAGTAGTTAAAAATTTATATTTTGAATTACTTGCTTTGAAATTTTCCTGCTCTCTATAGCAGCTGCATATTCGCTAGAAACGGCTGCCTCACAATGTGGCAGTGTAAAAGTTCGCCTTCTAGTAGAGTATTATTTTCTAGACAAAAAATATATAAATTAATACCTATTAGTAGTTAAATAATTCAGTCTTGTGTGAATAACATGGAAACAATTTTCCAAGCACAGACCAACTCCACAATTATTACACCAGAATTGTGTTTTCCTTCCTTATTTTTTTTAGAAATTGCATCCTTTTTTGAACAAGTTTTCTTGAAGGCTGACGTTTCGAAGAATACAAAATGTAAGGCGGACAGGGTTATCTACTGTAGGTA
>BMAV01028225.1:488442-512481 GCA_019973955.1 Trichonephila inaurata madagascariensis
GATTTTTTTAAATGTATATAGTACATATAGTATATTATAATCCCATGTATATAGTACCTAAAATGTAATTCAGTATTTGTTATTTTCGTATTTTTTATTAATTAATATTAATCATTTATTCAGTAATTTATTTTTTGATGTTTTTTGTTCACGACAATCGAAAAAATCCAAAGAAAAAAAATATGTTTGGCTACATATTGGGGTATGATACGAGAACGGTAGACCCTCCCCCCCCCCCTTCTTGAAAAATTCTTGTATGCGTCACTGCCTTATGTCATAGGCGTGGTGAGGTAAGGAAAAAAAGGGTTATTATTATAACTTAGTAGTAAATACGGAATATGTACTTCGCTTTTGTAACAACACGTGTAAAACCGCGTTTAAAGCAAAACGCAAGATACAGACATAATAATATTAGCCACAAATAAAATTATATCAACTGATGCATTTATTATGAACAATTCAAAATACATTAAAAAATAAATCATTTTTATCTTAAGTTAGTTTTCATTGTTAACAGTCAGTAGAAGACTTATATATATACAACCCGCGTACTGTCAGCCAATCTTGAATTTTTCGTAAATAATTACTAATGCTAAAATCTTCAGGCGGTCACTCCAAAATGTTTTGGCGGTACACCGGTCGATCGCGATAGACGTAATGCCCACCCCGGCTCTAAATGGTCAGATTGATATATTTTGTTGCATCAAATCCTCCTTGCAAACGTGAAAAAATTGAGTAATTTAAGATTTGTTTTTTTAGGGGGGGAGGGGAATTTAATTTTATCTTCTTTGAATTAAAATATTCTTTTTATTTCTAACAAGAGGGGAGTACCCTCTGTTTCTTTAACGATGAACCAGTCCTTATTGTACAAATTGTGCTTGGTTCGATTGCAAATAGTGCAAATGCACTCCTTCAATTTTCAGATACGCATTTATAATGTTATGTTGTGTTAAGTTTTGAGCTTGAAGTAGTTAAAATTAAACTGAAAATTGCGCCTTATTGCCAATTTGTAACCATAATATTAAACAGTACTTACTGCCTTTTTATTACAGTTCTCGTGCGTGAGATAAGTAATTTATTACATCATCACGAAAAACTTTTTTTTTTATAAATAGGGAAAAAAATTAAGCTTGAGTTGAACAAGATGATATTGTTACTTTCGTTTCTTGATATAATAATCTCAAAATTGTAAAACAATCTGCTTGAATTAAACTCAATGAACTAAGATGTGTCAGTTTCCATCAATTCAGTATTGTTCTACATTTCACTCTTTCTTTCTGGAAATCGGAAAATCTGATTTCGATGAATCTTGAAACAAAGAGTAGCAAAAGATCCAAGGTAAAACATTGTATTTTAATCTTTAATATTAAATGAAAGCTCTAATATGTATTAATTTTTACAATTTTGTTTGTTCGATGCGGCTATTTTTAGAAGAAAGAAATATTAGAAGCAATCTAAGCAAATAATGTTATTGGTGGCCTGTTTCATTCATTGTACTAATTCATAACTTTCCGATTTCATTTTTCATAGAAGTGTGTGTGCATATGTGTATGTGTGTGTGAGAGAGAGAGAAATTTTATATGAATATCCAAAATCTTAAGGATGAAATAAAATTAATATTTTGTACTGATTTTTATCTCTGTTAAAATAAATTATTTATAATGCATCTAAAACTGAAGTCAGTAGCGCAACAGCCCATGAGGGTCAAGACCTACAATGCCCATCTCAGTATAAGTAACCATTGGGCGCTGAGGTGCTGGAGAAGATGCCCCAATCAGATGATCAGTCTGAAGCGAAACCCCCAGCGTTTAGTCCCTGAGTAAGCTTGGTACTTATTTATCGATTCACTAAAGGAATGAATTGATCTTGCCCAGTCCTATGATAGAGCCTCAGATCTGGGGTGTGGAAGCGTGATACGCTACCACTCGGCCACTGGGCCTCATAATGTATCTATTTTATAAATAATTCCTTCTTTTGTACTACATTTTATTTTATCAATATTTATAATACATCGAATATATCTAACATTTATTTATATCTGTTATAAATAATTATTCACAGAAAGGGAGCTTGTGAAATAGATTTGTTTCAAAACTTTAGCTCTTCCTATTTTAAAATCGTATCCTTTATCCGGAATCAAATTTATTTATTCTTTTTACAATTCAGAAACTAAGATAGGCAGCTATTTATTTTAACTTTTTTTAATCAAGGGAAGAGTGATTTTAACTGTACCTTTGCTTTTATCTATAATTTTTTCATCTGAGGAATTGTAAGAATTTTCATCACAATCCATTAAACATCATCAAAGCAATTTTTTTGAAAAGGAGCGCTACATGCCTTAAAAATGTACTAGTAGTTATCGTCACTAAATTACTATCTGTATGTAGCGCATAAAAATTGGGTTTTTTTTTCCATTTCAGATAAGAAGCACATTTCTACATCTTCACGATAAAAGTCGATTTACTTGATGTGGAAATGTCAGAGCTGACTGAAAGAAGCATTGAAAAAACTCAGACATCTAAACGCTCAACCAAATTAAATGAGGGCCTTTTTTTCGTTTCGCTTAGCAATTATTATATTCAGCGTGAAGAAAAGGCCACTGGAAGCTTAATGGTCATCTCAGTTGATGGAATGTATGAAAGCGGCTATCCAAGTCTGAGTTGATTGATCACAACCCCGAAGGTTGTCAGAAATGACACAGACCCTGGGGGCATTTGTCCCCGAATGACAAAACCAATGTTCCGCAGAGTCGTATCAATCATTTGCCACAACTCTGACCTCTCCCAAATCAACTGGTGGAAAATATTGGGAATTTAATATTAGATGGAAGAATATTAACAAAAACGAAGAATTTAGTTGAGTAACTGCTTCATAGAGAAGCTATAAAATAATTCCTTTTACTCGGGAAGGTGTTCAAGGTAATTTTGTTATACAGAGTGGTACAAAAAATATTGAATAGTTAAATATTTACTTGATTTTGATTACTATACTTTGTTTTTAAAAAGGTAAAATTACTTAATATATGAGCAGTTTTATCTTCATTAATAAATAAGCTGTATTTGTACACCATTTACAGAATCATAATATTTTTTATCACAATGAAAATGCTACGTTCGTATGACACTTCTATCAATTTGCTGAAGAATTCATTATTGATATTTGTTATTGTTCGATGCTTGCATCATTTATTGCAGTTAAATAAAATATATAAAACTGAACTTTTTATATACATATTAAATATTCTGAATAAACTCAAAACTATATATTCATTAAAAATCATTGCAAATGATTTTCCTTAAGAATATTAAAATTGTGTATTTTTCTTAATACTGGAAACTTTCTATTTGAGTTTCTTCTACACAGAAACCTTAAAATTAAATTAAATTTATTTATTTGATTAATTGTAAGCCTTTATACTATAGCATTTCTGACATGCGTTCAATCAGTGTGTAGTTTTCACAAAAATATCTGTGTACACGGTCATTTAATAAAGTCGTTGGCATATTTGATGAAAGATTTATATTATTTTCTTTATAGTTAAGAAACATTTTGATATATGCTTAATATTTTACAACGTTTAAAGAAAAGGATATAACATTTAACTGAAAATTTGGACTAATTAAACAACAATATTTAATCTGAAGGAAAATATAAACTGCTATGAACATTCTACCCATTTAAAAGCACTTCATTAACATCTTGGTTAAAAAGCATCAAAGCTTTAATCATACACCTTTACGATCTTTTTATATTAATTTTTCTTCGTGCGGAAAAAAATGGCTTTAAACTCTAAAAACTACTTTTATAAAACTTGAATATTGCTTTCAAGAGGTTTGTTCGGCATTTTATCAATTCAAGTATTTTGTATACAACTTTAAACCGATTGATAAGTTTGCAATTAAACTTGGATTTTGAAACGATAATACAAGACGATTAGTGAAAGAGAAAGAAATCCGTTTTGCATTTTAAAAACATTTTCAGAATATTTAATCTTATATGTGAGAGATATTTACATGTTTTCAGATTGCGTAAATGCTAATATGTGTTTTCCAAGAATTTTCCTCTACTGATAATAAATAACTTAAAACAATTCTGAATGTCATCACATTGCATCTCCAATCTTAAAGCAATCATTCATCATTTTTTTCTTAAATAGGGAATGAAATTAAATTAGGCAAAAAAATTTCTGAAGATTATAAATTTTAAAAACATAAAAACAAATTAGTAAAAAGTTAATGTAGTATTTGTAAATTAATAAAAATAAAAATAATTTATAAAAAAGGAACATTAAATAGTGACACCAAAAATGATTCTGTGAATTTATAAATGTAATATATGGCAGGAGCTAAAAATCTATCTGGACGAAAACAAGTAAGTTAGTTTCATTTCTTAGACTTCTAATATGAATCCTTTATATTAAATAGGGGAACAAACATTTTAGTTTATTTATTGATTTAAGCTCGTTAATACAGATAGTTGAAAAGTGATTCATTGGCTTATATATATATTGTTATATATATTTTAGAACTATGTATATATTATTAAAAAAACGCAAAATATTATAATCATCGATTGATTTATTGTTTACTAACTTCCCAATTTGAAGCAATACTAGTGCTACTGACAATGTAATACGAATTTTTTCGTTGTTTCTTTTGGATGTTTTCTAATATTTTCTGGGCGATACACGTTAAATCTGTTGAGAGCTCAAACATCCTCCCGTTGATGTGGTGTGATAGTCAGGAGATGGTGGTGCCAGCTCAGGTGTCGTCCTCGTCACTTGGACATGGTTCAAAATTACGAAGTCCGTCGCCAAAAGCCCTCGTGTAACTGAACAGTGCGACGTTAATATTTACTCACTAATATTTTCTGGTTCACTTTAATTTATATATAGAGAGAGAGATGCTGTTTAAAAATACACACATAATAAACCTTTTAATAGATACAACAGCATGAATGTTCTTCACTTTTAAAATTTAAATTACGAATGAGGATAAGAAAATTCATCTGGTTGAAAATCAAAAATATTCTATATCATCATGCCTCTAAATTTGTTTGAGTTTTTCAAAGACGTCCATTATTTTCCAGTGAAAGTAGTCAAAAAATATAGAAAAGGTTGTGATATTTAATGTTTCCTGATAATTTGTAAGGATTACGGTAATATTTTGAGCATTTTAATTAAAATCGTATTTTTCTCTTATAATTCACAGTGTATATTATTTAATTGAAATTTAATTTAAAATTAAAGATAAAATGCATCTTAATGAGAGGCGTTATTATAATTGATTTAATTAATTGATATTATTGTATTTATTTTATTTTTTCATTTTAATTATTTTAAAATTATGCTATATTACAAAGAAATGAGATAGCTAAGCATTGAAAAAATATGGCTTCTTCAATAAAAATTTATTAAGACAATGTACTACTAGGAAAAATTCATACAGGCTCCGATTTTGTAACCTACAATTTTTTAACTCGAAATTCCGAAGAAATGTAAAAGAAATTAACCATTTAATTTGAGTGCTTATTTTTTTTCCTTTATCAGCAAACATTTGAATAAATTTGATTATCGAATAAATTTGATGTTTTTTTTACATTAATATTTCATATATCAATGTATATCAAATTATTTTACAATTTTGTTAGAAAATACCTCCATAAAAATAAAACTTAAGTAATTTTATAACATTGATTCCCGTTATATATATATATATATATATGTATTTAAAATAAACCATGTTTGTTTTTAATATTGACAATTTATCGTTAATTTCTTAATGAATT
Organism: Trichonephila inaurata madagascariensis; assembly: GCA_019973955.1. NCBI lineage: Eukaryota > Metazoa > Arthropoda > Arachnida > Araneae > Nephilidae > Trichonephila > Trichonephila inaurata. The sequence continues at coordinate 494,230 of BMAV01028225.1, forward strand.
AAAATTTTAATGGTAACAAAAATACATTATATGGATAAGATTAAAACAAAAATAATTCATAATTTAATATTCTATATGTTCTAGCAATTTTTCACTATTCATTCTTGTCAGATATTTAAAACAAGCTGAGATGATCCTGAGTTTGTACTAGTATTGGGGAATAAATGATCAACACACACACAAATATTGTTTGACAATAACTGCATTTAATCTAATTTCAACCTCTGCTATCTCAATAGTAAATATGCAATAAAAGAAAAATTAGCTATCGAGCCCTATCCAAAAAAGTAAATATTCAAATAATCTAATAAAGCCTAAATATGTCTAATAACGTTATTTGACATAACGTTATTAGACATAACCCTATTAACGTTAATAACTTTAATTAACGTTTTTTAAGGTTATTAACGTTAAAAAACTTGACTAATAACCTTAAAAGACAGAATTGAGACACGGTCATTCTGGTTGAAACAACAGGAGGAATCCAGTCATCAGCTATTCTTAAGATGCATTTGTATCTTAATTCGAGAGGTTCTATGTAACTCACAGATTCTGATCAAAATAGCATCTAATATTTCAACGTATTATCCCACCTTCAGAACACACAATTTCCTCCTCATTTATTACTTCTTCAGATATCTTTAAACTGCAAGGTTAATGAACATGTATCATGGTTGCTTTTTAAGACGAAATTCACAAATCAGTCAATAAATAGAAAACTCAGAGAGTAATCGAAAGAACAGAAACGCATAAGAACATGATACAGAGTAGCATTTCCTTTTAATATTGGTAATTTATTGTTAATACCTCGAAGAATTACGCCGCTTTTGATAATAAAAAAGACACATTATAAGTAGCCTTAAAATAAATTTAAATCATAGTTTTAAATGTAATAAAAGTTTTAAATTTAAATTTTAAAAGATTTTTTTTTTCAAATTCGGTAAATTATACTTAAAATATTTAAGAGCGGCGAAGTTTATCAAATAGATGAAAAAAACAGAGTTCAGTACTTTAAGTGTTTATTTTACTTGAAATAGTATATGTATTTGTCATAATCTTTTTTTTTCTGCCATGCATTCTCAAATGATTCTAAAAATGAATACTTGAGCTATCATTGTGCCTACCCAAGCCAGTAATATACTTTATATTGAAATATAAAACTATAAACATATATAAAAGTGCTCTACTATAAAATATGTAACATATATACATACATATATATATATATGTATATATATATATAATATAAAACTTACTATAACATATATGACATATAAAAGTTTAAAGTTGTTTGATATTTATTAACATATTCTTAATATGTTTGAAGCATCTGCTTTTCTTGTCTAATAAAATGAAGTAAATGTGAAAAGAGGTTAACTTATGCAAATAAAAAGATATTTAAAGTATCTAATTCTGAAAGATATTTATTCTTCTAAGCAACCTTACAAACCAAATTCCATTTAAGTTAATTAAATGTTTTAAATAGGTAAAAGAGAGAGAGAGTAGCGTTTTTAGAAAAATATAGTTTTATCAAGGTTTTAAATTTTCTTTCATCCAGTGTTCATAAACCCACTTTTTACAGAAAAGATCCATCATTCTGCATAAATTTGAAATATAGTCCTAAAGATTTTAAACTTTTCTATAACTGTTATGTTATTAAAGTTAAACATTTAATAAATTTTTACACTCCAACTTTATTTAAGGTATCCGACTACGTTCGGAACCGTGATTTTGAAAAAGCGTATAAATGAATAATATTTATGATGTTTAGTGTCACTTAGATTAGAAAATGTATATAAAATTGTTTTAATAATAATATTACAATAAAAAATTATTTAAGTACAATGTTTTGACAAAAAATGAACTTAGAATGACCCAATTTCAAAACATTCTCCTTTTGTGAAAAATGCTTCTATTATAAAAATATTCTGCCTGTATATATCTGACGTCTGTACAGAGGCTCAACTAGAATTTTTGAAATATATAACTTAGAAGTGGGTTTATCCATGTTTTACGACAACAGAGGGAAGAAATTTTAAGAAAAAAACGCCCATAGTTTTTTCAATTGGTTGTAACTCTGAAAATAATGTGAATTTTTCAAAAGTCATAGTTGGGCCTCTGTACAGACTTCTACTACAGAGATATTATTCTAATAGAAGCATTTTTGACAAAAGGAGAACATTTGAAAAAAGGTTATTCTAAGTTAATTTTTTGCCAAAATATTGTATTTAAATATTTTTTTTTGTCAAAATGGCCTTAAAACATTTTTATACGTGTATTCTAATCGAAGTGACACTAAATATCATGAAAATTATCCATTTATGCGCTTTTTTAAAATCACGGTTCCGAACGTAGTCGGATACCTAAAAACAAATTTAGCACTAGATGTAATCATAACTGGGATTTGAATTTTGAATTTTTTTGTAATGCTTGATTGTTCCTTTTTTTATTAACTTTTAGGTAACGGCACTATTTTCTTTCACTTACTTACATAGACTAGAAGTTAAGGTAATAGAAACTAAATTTTTTCTTGAAACAGATTCTTTGTCAACAACTTACAGAGTTTCTCACTTACTTTCCCGAACTCTTCTCTTGTTAGCATCAATCCTTTTCCCTACGACCTAGATTTCTGACGGCCTGGAACAATTCCTAACACTTTGTTATTATTTAAGGAAAATTACTTTTTATCAATTTTGAGCTATGGTGGCTTAGAAAAAATTGCTTTGTTATGTTATTAGTAGATTACAAATTTGGAGAGATTGCTGCATAAAGAGAGAATAATGCACTTATTCTCAGTAATATCTTTGAAAAGCCATTGCCTAAAAATTCGTAATGTTGTTATAAAATTGACCAATTATAGTTTAACGCAGTGCTTCTCAAACTTTCAATGTTTGCGACCCAATTTTCACAATTATAATTTTTATCACTCCCTCCCCATCCATACAATAACAATGAATTGAATTCAATCATTATGTACTTTAATGCTAAATACGACTTTAATTATAAACCGTACAAGTTATCAAGATAAGTATTACATTTTGTATATAGTTTTATACACTACAAGCCCATAGGGTGACTATTAATTATTAAGCTTACTCCTAAATTAGAGCTGTTAAGGTACCCGACTACGTTCGGAGCCATAATTTTAAAAAGGCACAGAAATGGATAGTTTCCATGATACTTAGTGTCACTTAGATTAGAATACGTGTATAAAATTGTTTTAAGGACATGTTGGCAAAAAAAATTATTTAAATACAATATTTCGGCAAAAAATTAACTTAGAATAACCTTTTCTCAAAATGTTCTCCTTTTGTCAAAAATGCTTCTATTATAGTAATATTTTGCCTGTATATATAGCTCAGACCTCTGTACAGAGGCTCAACTATGATTTTTGAAAAATTCACATTATTTTCAGAGTTACAGCCATTTGAAATAATTATCGGAGTTTTTTTCCTTAAAATTTCTCCCCTCTGTTGTCGTAAAACATGGATAAACACACTTCTAATTATATATTTCAAAAATTCTAGTTCAGCCTCTGTGCAGAGATCTGAGCTATATACAGGCAAAATATTATTATATATAATAGAAGCAATTTTCACAAAAGGAGAATATTTTGAAAATGGGGCATTTTATGTTCATTTTTTGTCAAAATATTGTACTTAAGTAATTTTTTATTATAATACTATTCTGAAAACAATTTTATATACATTTTCTAATCTAAGTGATACTAAATATCATAAATAATTATCCATTTATACGCTTTTGCAAAATCACGGTTCCGAACGTAGTTGGATACCTTAAATTAATTATCATATAAATTTTGCGGTACTTATACATTTATAAAGAGTATATTATATCAATGTAAATGCGTATTTTATTTTCAATTTTGTCAGATAGTACTTTGTTTTGCTTCATTTCAGTAAATTAAAAATATTTTTAAATGATCTTTTATTTTCAACTTTTTTATATGCTCGTGCCCCCCCCCTTAGAATTACCACTCCTACACGGGGGGCACCCCACAGTTTGAGAATCGCTGTTTTAACTTTAATGAATATATTATTTCTTTTTCGATTTTTAAATATCCCAAATTTGTGAGTTCCACCAAAAACTTTAATATAATATTGAAAATGTCAAACAACTTCATACAAAAACAAAAAGATTTAAACACTTTTTATAAACCAATTATTCGGTTTTCGGAACTCGTTAAAATACATTTTGAGTTCTGTTCATTTTAAAGCTCTAAATTATTAAAAATATAAATGGCTCAAATTTAGGGAAAATTAATAAAATTTTCCAGGTTAATCAATTGTTTTTTACTCTTCCCCACAAAAACTCTTAAATGACGTGCAATTATTTTTGTTTAGTGAGAAAATTCTATGAAAAAATTAAAAAGTGCTGATTGTTATTTTATATTCTATTATATTCTTGTATGAGTGTGTTGTTCTTGGAATCTTCCAAATTTCCATTCTTCCGTGTAATGGGGGGAATAATTCATTTCGGATACTTTATTTATTCAGAAACTGAGATCGAAATAATTATCTACGCATATATGCGAAATATCAATCTAACGTTGATAAATATGCATGCTTCAACACTTTTAATAACAATGGCTTACGATTAAGAATAAACTCATTACTGTCATTCTGAATTAGGACAGTCTGCATGGGCCATCGATTGATCTTCAATAATCAAATTTATGAAAGCATCAAAACATAATAATGTACATTTTCCGGATTGATTGATATCTCCTCTAATTAGTGGCTTTATTATCTTCACTGATTGTATTCAATAGAACATTTTACTGCAGGTCATGTTAAACTTTACTTTCCAATAACAAGTTAAATGTTGGAGATTCTTTTAAATGATGCTTTGAGTTTGTTGTGTCGGTTTCATTATCAATTTCTGCACCGTAATTTAAGCATTGATCAGTTAATGAATATATCGATTTCGATTTGTTTACTGCGTAACTGCGCTTCAAGAATTCAAAAACATTTTTCAGTAATAAAATCTGTATATTAAGCTAAAAATTTAACATGCAACCATGTACAGGTGTCCTGCATATAACACGGTTAATTCGTATCGTGCTATAACTAAACCGTGTTATACGAGACATTTTTTTGTTTATTTAAATTATTATTTTATATATGTATTTAATTAATTATGTATGTACATATAATATAAATTAGGGCAATATGTATTGCGTTGTATTGAAACCATGTTATGCGAAACTTTAAAGTAATATTTATAAATCAAGGCAATGTGAACCCCATGTTATATCGAAATCAAGTCTTAAGGTGTAAAATGTTATGATAGCTTGAATTTCGTTCCAATTAAAACATACAAATGAAAAAGTAAGTTAACTTCAAGATTTTAATCAAAAACAAAAATAGGAAATACAAAAATTGAAAATAAAACAAAAAATATTTTCACAGAAAACTTATTGCTACAGAAAATATCTGATTTTCAGTAGTAATAAAGTTAAGAATTACCCTTACAGGACGCAATTGAACAAGTAATATAAAAAAAAACATTTAGAAGACAATTCCTGCTTTGTTAGAAAAACTTACTGGTGTGTCATCTGTTGCAGAAAAAATTAACTTCGTCAGAACTAACGCAGAACAAATTTAAAATTAAAAAATAAAATTTAATTAATGAATTAATATTTGAAAAAACTGTATTAACACCAAGTGCCATCCATTAAAAGTTTTAAAAAATTGTATTTTAACTTGAATGGATTAATAAAAAATCTTTTATTAACGATTTAAAATTTGAACACACAAGATACATATATAAATATATATAGGGAGAGAGTGAGCTAATAGTAGGGAAGTATATTTCCAGTTGGGAATTCCTCTTATCGAACGAAAATGATATTTAATTTCTTAAAATCATGTTATATTCAAACGGTGTAGTAATAAATTCGAATGTAGTGTCATGCAATATCGAATCCATCCGAAATTTTGTACCGTGCATTATCCAAATCATGTTTTACAAGTACCGTGTTATACGAGGGATGCCTGTATATTATTTTCTAACTACGAATTCCTTCTCCAAGGAGAACGAATCTACGGATAATAATAGAATAACTTATTCCAGTATTATTGTAAAACTATAACAAATGAAAAGACTACTCATAATCTTTTACATTATATTTATATACATATAATTTAATAATCATTCATCACACACATTTCTACTTAATTCTTTAAACAAAAAATTAAACAATGAGACTAACCAAATATTTAATTTCAACTCAAAAAGGACTTTTATTTCAAATACACTAGAGATAATGAGTGATTCAAATCTAGAACTTAACTTACATTTATTTTCAATAAGTAAACATTGGCTTGGCCTTTGATAGAACAATAAAACTCCAAGGACACTAAGGACTAAACTCCAACATGTTTATTCGAAAATGCGATGGACAATCGTCGTCATTTCCACAATTCAGCTACGTTTTCCTTTAAAATTTTACTCAATAACTCTTTGTAATAATTATTTGAAAGTCATTGTTTTCTTTCTTGTTTAGCAGCAGAGTAATGTGGAATATCTTATTCATCAAATATTATCTTTTGTATTTCCTAATATAATAAAAGACTTTAAGCAACCTTCAGTTAGAACATATTTACATTAGAATGCGGTTTTCTTAAAAATTTGCCCTAATATATGTGTCAAAAACATAAAATTATTTTCATTTAGAAAATATTTAAATATGAATTCATAGCAATTTTAGAAATCTTCATTCCTAGTCATAAGGAGGAAGAATTATGAATCACCAATATAAATTGACGTATAATATAGCGGCATTAGATATAAATCATTAAAACATTAAAAATATCTAATTACACTCTATAACAAAAAAAAAACGACGCAGCAAGAACGAGTTGTCCGATAGAGACAAAAATTGGTGGGTAGAAAGATTAGGTATAGAATAAAAAATAAATAAAATTTCAGAAAAATTGAATGATTTTTTTTCAGTTACATAGTCACAAAGTAACGAGCTCAATAAGGAGTTGACCCACCTCTAGCCTGGATACAAGCTACCACACTACGTGACATATAGTGATAAAGCACCCTGACAGTCTCCTGCGGTATTTCTTACCAAATTTGCTCCAATTGTCGAGCCAGGTCATCAACATTCCCTGGCAGATGCAGTCGCCTTCCCATCATATCCCAGACATGCTCGATTGGAGAGAGATCTGGCTGGCCAAGGAAGTGTTTGATAAGCTGTAAAACAGTTCATAGCAACACGTGTGGTATGTAGTTTGGCATTATCTTGCTGAAAAATAAGACTAGGGTACTGAAAAAGGAACGGTAGCAAAACAGTTCTTAGAAGGCCGTCGACGTACCGATATGCTGTAAGTGTACCTCAAATGACGACCAAAGGGTTCCAGCTTCAAAAGAAATGGCACCCCAGACCATAACTCATTGTTGAGGGCCTGTGTGGCGTGCAATAGTGAAAGAAGGATCGGCATGCTGACCTGGCCATCTCCAGACACGTCTTCGATGATCGTAAGGACACAGATGGAAGCGGGATTCGTCGCTAAACGCTATACGTCCCCAGTCAGCATGATTACAACCTGACCGATTCAAGCACCACTGTAATCTACCTCAACAGTGTGCAGGCGTGAATGGCAGATGGCATAGCGGTCGGTACGAGAGTAAATTTTGCTCTATCAGCCGTCTGGGAATGTTCATGGTGAACACTGTTGTGCGGGTCGTACATCTGAGGGTTCATAACGACGAATCAAGCGCCGTGACAGCCTATCTGACAATCAATCTGTCCTCCTGATCTGTTGTGGCCTTAGACCGACCACTACCATCATGTCGCTGAAATCTGCCATTGTTCACCCATTCTTGCCAGCATCTTCTAATGGCCGCATCGCTTCGACCCATATGACGAGTGATTCTCCGATTTACCCAATCTCCTTCTTTCACAGTCCAATGATACGACCTCTTTCAAACTCTAACAGTTGCTCATAATGAGCTCGAATCCTGCGGCGAGGCATTTTTTCAGTTGTTCAAAGGTATACTAAATCTCAATGCAACAGAAATTTTGACTATCAGATTGAGAATCGCTTCTTATAGACACCAGCTGAGTTCGTAGTTCTGATTCGCTGTAGCTCCCTCAATTCATTCGTTGGATACCAAATTTTAATCATTTGCATATTCGGTTGAAAAGTCTTTGCATACGAAATGACATTACAATCGAGCAACTCCTTCTTGGTGCGTCATTTTTTTTTTTTTTGTTATAGAGTGTATATTTTAGGATGGAATATAAAACAGATGTTACCGTAAAATCCAGAGTATAACGCACACTTCTAACACAAAAAATAAGATCGAAATTTATGGGTGCGCGTTTTCCGCCTGATATAAAAACGATAGCTTTAAAAATAAAAAACAGAGATGAGCATAAAAAAATTAGACTTCTGCATAGATCGGAATACTGTTTAGTTAAAAGAAATGACATAACTAATGAACATAAAGGGTGGTAGTTTTTGAAGTATACTACTGTTTTTTACAATCCTGGGATAATACTTCGAATAAATGACTTCAATACATAATACCATAATACATACATTTCAAATTCCTTCGTAAACAAGTAATATAAAAAAAAATTTAAGTCAATTCCTACTTAGATCAACAAAGAAGATTTTTATTTTAGCTACTTTTTATTAAATAGTTACAATTAATATAAATATGTATATACATATGACAAAATCACAACATTAAGATGTTATTAATTTTTATTAACTATCATTAAAGTACCGTATTGTCATCCAAAACAATCGTGTATATAAATTTCAGTTCAACTAAATACTTAAACACGTGAGAAAAAAACCTTTTCAAGTTTTGACACAAGTCGACTAAAGGGTCACTAAGTCGCGAAAAATGATGCCAACGTGGTTGTGTGTATTTGTAATTCTTTAAATAATTAGTTTTAATCAATTAATTTTTATTAATTGTTATTATACTATTGCATTGTCATCCAAAATAACCCTATATATAAAATTTCAGCTCAATTGAGAGCTTTAAAATGTATTTTATTAACGATTGAAAATTCCACCAAGATAAATAAATATATAGAGATTGTGAGCTAATAGTAGGAATTGAAAAAAGGGGTGCGCGTTATACAACGCATATACCTAAAAATTAAACAATTCAACTTGAAAATATAAGTGCGTATTATACGCCGAAGTTTACGGTAATTATCTGTTCAAATTTCAAAATAGTTGGAAGGTAATACATTAGAATAATTAAAAGAATTAAAATATCATTATAGAAATTGAAGGATAGTTTCAGCAAAAATTTTATACATATTTAGCATTAATTATTAAAGATACTCTAGAAAGCTATTTGCAACATAACTCATAATGTTTAACCGCCTTTAGGAAAGAAAATCTACATCTGAACTGGAAACCCATTTTCTTGACTTCCTCAGCACTTCAGCGAAATGACTCTAAACTTGACAGATTAGATGAGCATCAACCTCGCTATATGACGGTCTTTTTGGAAGAATAAAACCCGACTCCATCACCTTTTTGAATTTTTAAGTTCCTCACTCAATCAATGAAGCTACCATAGTTTTAAAATACTTCAAAAGGCTATATTTGAAAACTCAGATAAAATTAAACTAAATAAAAGACTAAATAAAATTGGTTATATTTATATTCATCAATTATTACCCTTTCTTAAACATTTTCTGAGAGAAAAGCTAATGTTACGATGTTCATTGATAGAACTAAAAGAAATTCAGACAATGGAAGAGTTAATTATAAGTAATACATATTATAAATACAACTCATTAATTGTCGTTACAAATAAAAATATAACTTATCGCAATCTATTAATTAATCATATTATTGAGTATTATAAATCTAATCTTCATTATGCATCACAATTATGTATAGTTATAAAAAAAAATGGAGTTTTCTTAATAACTTTAACTGTTCTGCTCGCAGATAGATAAAACTATTAATAACCCAAAGGAAATTAAGTTACGTTGTTAAGGATCAATTATTTTAATTAACTTAAACTACAAATCCAAAATTCGTTAAACACATTTCGTGATAGACATTTGTTCTAACTTTTTGATCAATACCTTGATTAAATTTGGATTACTTAAAGAAAAATATTATTTTTAGAATTTATAAAAATATAATTATATACTAAATATATATAGACAAAGGCTTCAGGAATCTTTACATTTTAGAAATTTCTTCGAATTTCTAGAGACTTCCTTAATGTGAATCACATTGCAAATATATATATATATGATTATATAGTATATTAAAATCACACTTTGTGGAAAACCCCTTGTTATCCAGTGCTTTCAGAGAATAGCAGAAGTATAAGTATTCAAGTATTTTCTGAGTTTTCATGATGTAATCAAAAGGAATTTTTATATAATTTGCCTCCGAATCTTTGGAAGCCAAATTTTGAAAAAAAATATTGATATATTTTGTGTGTATGTGCAGTAAAAAATTATTTTCTTTAAATCCATATATTTCATTAAATATTTAATGTTTTCATTTCAAATTTAAGCATATGGTTTTTATTGGACTTAGTTAATAAATCTGTAAGTTTTCTAAGGTTTAATTCAAATCATGGGATACCATATGTAAAAAATACCTGACAAATGGAATCTTTTTAAAAAATTTTTTGTATCTTCATTAATATAGAAGCTATTTATACAGAAAAAATGCATACAAATATTTTTACATATTTTCGAAGGCGACAAATCTTGTCCAGTTCTATACGATACATAAAATGTTACAAGATAAAAACAAACTAACCTATTTTTTCAAATTTTTGGTTGGTCCCCTTTATGTGCAAGTCACAGATACTACCGGAAAATGTGTTTTAGCAGTTAAAAAAATATTTTCTCGAATACTTTTATAGAAATTTGTAGAAATATCTAGCATATAAAGTGTTTCCTAAAATGTTAGGTATATAGTGCCTTCATATAAATTCAAAAAGGGTTGTGTTTTTTTTATCAGTAATCAAATACTCTTGCAGAATTAAGCAGAAAATGTTCTGAACATATTAATCCATATTTTTGCTTGGTTTCTTTCCTAAAATATGAATTTATTATATCGTATGGCATGAGATGTTAAAATATCTAAAAATATTAATAAGCCATAATTCACTTAAATATACTTCACAGTTATTATTTTAATAATCATTAATATTTCTGATATATTGAATGTCATTTATATTTGATTTTTGTACATTTTTAAATTCAAGATAATTATATATGCTTATCGAGAATATGGATAACTATAGTCAGCTTTGAAAGATCTCAAGTAAAAAATTTTATACCTTCGCGTTTGAACATTATAGGATTTAATTTTAAATCCCATAACTAGAAATTGTGCTAAGTAAAATTTTGTAAAATTTGAATCTTGATTGAGTTAATTGATTTATTTATTAACATCAAAGTTAAAGTTTTAAGTTATTAGCAGTGATAGTTGCAAAATATATTTAAGATATCTCAATTTTTTTAACGACGGAAAACAAAATACCTACGAGCAAATGAAAATGGTACCTGCTTTCACTGGAAAAGAAAATTTCTAGAGTCAAAAGACGATCCAAATACTATAATTTTAAATCTGTATTAATTTAAAGCCAATTTTAAAGTCTGTTTGATGTGACTATTATAAATTGCATCATTTTATCAGAAAATTAATTATATTAGTATGTACATTTTTTCTAAACATGGCAAATATAAATATATATATATAAAAAAGGGTTAAGCAATCTTATTTACTTCTACTTAATTTTAACTCATTGTCATGTTAAAAACTTAACTCAGTGGCGCAACAGCCCATGAGGTCCAGAGCCTACTTCACCCAACACAGTATACGTGACCTTCGACCCTGAGGTGCATGAGCAGATGTTCCGGTCTAGTGATCATTCTGACACGAAACCCCCAGTGTTAAGTTCCGAAGCAAGCTTCTTACTCATTTATAGACCCACTGAAGGGATGAGAGGCTAAGTCAATCTTTCCCAGCCCGGGGTTTGAACCTCGGACCCGCGGTGTGGAAGCGCGTTGCACTAATCACTCAGCCACTGGGCATCCATTGTCAGATTATAGATAACATTATCTTCCCATTTTATGTTCTATATTTTTATCCATTACATAATAAGTTAACAATTAAATTTATAGAGATGACCCTTTAACTGCCGATTAAAAGTTACGCGATTCACTCCCCAGTCCCACCGTTGGGGGGGGGGGGGAGAAAAGGCACAAATAAGCAATTTTTTCTCTGAAATAAGTAAATTCTTCGTAAACACTGTCAAGGTCATTTTATTTCATTCCAAAGCCTTCGGATTAGTTACACTGACTGCAGTTCAAAGAAAAGAATCGTATTTCGAGTAGACGTACATATATATATGCGCCCTGGGCACTTAATGCACCGGTTGAGCGAGACGGAAATACATGCCGGTGGTGGTTAAAGGGTCAAGCAAAATACACTATGCAAAAGTAAAACTACGCACTATGGATTTATCAGCTTTGCAATTTTTAAAGATACATAAAAAGTTTGCACAAAATATTTCATTTATCATGCATAAACATTTCATTTCGTCCATTTTTATCTCTGTCTTTATATCCATTGCATAATAGGTGAAAATATGTGTACGGGACAGAAAATTTATTCACCTTTCTTTCATATTTCTAAAATGTTAAAATTAAAGAGAATAAACGATAAAATGTCTCGGAAATGTCAGCATCGAGAATAAGTATCACAATTCTTATGCTGGCATGAAAATAGATCATTACTTAAAACTTAAGGTCAAAGCCATTGTTCAAGCTCACTCATGTTGGCAAACTGAATACTATGCAAATGAGCAACAGTATTAGAAGTATCTTAGCGGAGTGATACAGTATTGCTCGCGCGGAAAGCTGTCAGTTTCCAGCACGAGGTTAGTGAAAAGTTACGTTAGTGTTGACAGTAGATTAATGGGCTGGATGTAAGTGTGTTTTAGATTTATACACTGTTGTACATGAGTATACCATAATCTGATAAAGGTATTTGTGGTAAACAATCATAAAGTTAATTCAGCGTGACAGTGATAATTTTTCACAGACACCCTAGATTAAAATTTAAATAGATAAAATCTGAAGTCTTCTTTGGTAAGTTTATCATTAACTTACGTATTTAGAATATTTCCTGACATTAGAGACGACGATAAAATTACTTGAAGTCAAATCTTGGAAAGTTTAGAAATTTTGTTAAAACACACATATTATCTTTAATATTATCTATCTGTAAAATATATAGATTGTTCGTATATCAAATTTAATGTACAAGTTAGCATATTTTGGAAAATAATGACACAATAGTGGTTCTTTTAGTTTCAGAGTAATATTTAATTTTATTCTTTCTTTTCATGAAAATTTCAACTATTTTATTTATTTCATACAATTTAAGTTATTCTTTAAAGAATTAAACTTAAGAATTAATAAACAAGAACAATAAAAAAATCGGTATATTTTCTAAAACATAAAACTTAAAATGCTGAGAGAAATAATTTCTGAAAAATTATTATCTTTAGAGAGATAAACTCATTAGTTTTTTTATTCTAATAAAAGGAATAATAGTTTCAAATAAAGCTAAATGGTTTAATGCTTTGAATGTTGTTTTTAATCTGTTTTGAAAACTAATTATTCAAATAAATTAATTACAAATTTTATTGACTGTGATACAAAGTTACAATAATAAAAAAAAACACTTAGATTATAAAAAGGCAAATAAATCTAATCTTTAATTTTTTAATCAAGAAATATTTAGTCGATAAAGTAATTTTCACTTGCATTTTCTTGTATTTATAAGTTTTAAGGCCTCATTTTAATATTTGGATATTTTTAAATAAGTTAATTTCAAAAAACTTTCAAGTATGTACATAAACTTTTCCAGATTTATAATTTAGATTTAAATATTTTTATTTCCTTCAAGTTTAAAAATACATTTGAATGTCATCAAACAAATTAAAGATATAATTATTTCTTTCATCCCAAAGTAATTGAGGAGTTTTTTTATTGGAATCGTTACTGAAGTTCCAAAGTTTCTTAGAAACTTTCCTCTTTAATTAAATTTAAATGGTTCATATTTCATCCTTTCTCTTACAGTTCAACAATGCAGTTTTAAAAAAAAATTTAAAGCATTCTTTTCGTAAAGAGGAATTTTAAAAAAATTCCCCTTAAACAATATTCTGATGGTGAAATAGATTATTCCTATTTAAATGTAAATTTTAAAAAATGTTACGTTAATTGTGATATAGAGGACGTAAACATTTAGTTACTTTTCTTTAAATAATTGCATATTCTCAAACTTATGGTGTAGAATTAAAGTTTATCAATTTTTTCTTCTTTAATCATTTTGAATTTATTCTTCAAAATATTCTGAAAATTGATTTGCCTTTTGATGTAAAATGAAGAACGCAAGTGTGCTAATTTTAAATTCTATGAACTTTTGCTTTTTTTGTTTATTCAATATCATCAAAATGCTGTTCATCCTAAAAATATTTGTAATTATAAGTTTAAGTTCCTTTTTATTATTTGTTTTATAACATTATTTTTTTTATTTCTTGCAACTAACTCTTCACTCAATATAAAACATAGTCCCTTACAATGTAATGCACAATTAAATGAAAATAACGAAGATTTTTACAAATGAAAGGGACGAAGAATTTTAGTTACAAAATACGTTCATTTGATTTTTTTTTATTTCCGCTCAATTGTGTGTGTGTGTGCAAAACATGTAATCCAAATTCTACTGTGACGAAAATTTATAATTTTTAATTATAATAATAATTTATTTGGATTATTCATTTTAATTTGGGGTATTATTTTAAGTAAGAATAAGAGTAAAATTTAATATAATTTTTTATCCTGAAGTTGCATATTGTTTAGCTGCTATTATGAAAGAAACAACAGTGCGCTTACGAAAGTTGTATCTCACTTTGTGTTAAACAATATTGTGCTCAAATTCGTTAAATAACCATTTAAATTCATTCAACAAACAATTGTTATCTAATCAAGTTGAAATTGATTTAGGAAAATGAAAATGATACGATTAGAGAGAGAGTTTCCTTTTTCCGTTGAAAAGGCATTGTTATTAATCTTATTCGAAACAATTACAAGGGAATTTATCGGCAAATTTATTTCCCGAATAGAACAATTTTTGACTACAAAAGGAATGAAATTAAAAAGAATTTGCCTTTATTTTATAATGAATTTCTGTTGGCTGAAAGATTTTATCTGGTTTAATTAATATGAAAAACATTTTACGACAAGCAAATGTTAGTTAACGATTTAATTTTAAAAGAATTGATTGATTAAAATACATCTTTTTATTTAACACTATTATTCAATTTTTTAGCATTGCTCACCTGAAAGTATAAATTCTTCACGAATTTTTCAAGATAATGCCAGGGAGAATAATAATTTTCAATTAAATATGTAACTTAAGCTTAGAAAACTACAAAAATGTTTTTCTCGTTTATCTAATATGATGTACTTACATAATTTCAATAATAGAGTAAAACGTAGCAAAAAAACAATTTCACGAAAAATAACCATGGTTCTCTTCAAAATTAGTCTCATGAAAAACTCGACTTCTGTGACTAAGTCCTGAATAAAGAAACCGCATTATCACTAATCCTTATTTAAGTCCCTCTATCAGAGAAGACACGTAACTTTATAAGATCCTTCATTAATAGCCCTATAACAATTATCCTTCCACCAGATTTGTCCTCTCTAACTCGGTTTTTTTTCCATCCACCCTAATTGACCCCTCTCTCCGAGTATCTGATTAATGAGTGTGACTTCCACCTCAACCAACATAAGGAAGAACCATTACAGCTCTAGTGTAGCTTCAAAGTGCGACGTTAATAATCCCTCACTCACTAAAAACATGAAATAAACCTCGTAATTTTGATCCATGGTTCAAGTGATAAGCATAAGACTTGGACCATGTGTACCAGTGCATAATTCTTATAATTTTTCTAAAACTTGAAGACTATAAGATCCAGTTCTCTTTAATTTGTTGCAGTCTTCATTATTAGTCTTTAGCGGACTCGGGACTTGAAACTCGCTTCAATGAGTCTCAAGGTCTAAGCTACTTACCTACCGTGGCCTGAAATATTGCTTAACAACAACTACCAATGTAAATAATTCAGTTATAATTGTGAATCACCTTTTTTTAATGCATGTTTCAATAACATAACTAATTCTCATTTTGTCTGTATGACTTAAAAAAAACAATATTATCCTCCTCTTTGTTTTTTTTTTAATTTATAATTGTGTTTCATACTTTCTAAGTGTCAGTTCCCCTCCAAAATAATTAGTTATTAATTAACCCTTTATCATTTATAATTATTTGAATTACACAACACCAAACTAAAAAAATTTCAGATTCTTCTTAAAAGTTGTTATATATATTGGGTTTTATTAATAATTCATAAAATGAAGTTTATAGAGTAAAACTTAATTCTCTGATTCACACTATCTTAAACATTTTTATAGCTGCTTTTCCGCAAATATATATGACAATAACATTAATTAACATTTTTCTTGTATCCTCGTAATAGAAAAGTTTTTTTATAACGTATAATTTTCTTTACAAATGACTCAGATTTCAATGTATAGTCTTTATAAATGATTCAGATTTCAGATATAAATACATACATAACAACAGAAATGATTTCGGTATCTTTCCTGATATTTTACATTTCAAATTTGCCTCGAAGAATATTTGTATTTCATTACACTTAGAAAGAACTAGTGAAATTTAATTTTTGGAAAACAATGGAATTTCTCCGAATTCTATTATCTTATGTAAATTGTACATGAATAGATAACGAAATAAACACGAGATACTTATTTTAAATATGCAAATGTTAGATTCTATTACAAAATCTGGGATAATAATATTGAAAGATAATCCAGAAATAAACAAAGTGTAGTGAAATGATTCATATATCATTTTCAGAAGCTTAGTACACGTAAATGAAAAACCCAAAGCAAAATATTTCCATAATTTATGGCATATGTACATTCAAAGTAAGATATATATATTCAAGAAAAATTGAAACTCAATGAAATTTATTTAAAATGATTAAAAAAAATTGTAAGGAAAGTACTGCGCATTTTTTTGCTTGAATTTTGATTTGAGTTCTCTGCATTACATTTGAGAATTTATAACGATTTACACACACATACGTTTTACAAATCTCACAGAATACATCTGCTTATATTATTCCTCATATATAATAGGCTTCTAATATTGCAAACAGATTTTATTAAACATGGACTTACAAAAATACAGTGTTATTAAATCAGAATTGAATCATACGTGTATTTATATATGAATCTACAGAATTATATTTCTACTTTTATTTTTTCACAATAAACAAAAAATAATTATTTCATGCTTATAGTAAAGACGAAACTAAGAAATAAAAGCTGTCCCTTTATTCTAAAAAAAGTAAATTTAAAAAATTTGGACATGTTTTTAAAATATTTCTTACAAGGAAATATTTTATTTTATTTCAGACCTTCACGAACTGTAGGACAATTTACCAATTTTCGCCAGGATATTTTAAACAATTTCAAAACCTTCTGCTCAAAATAGTGTTTAGTAGCATAAATAAAAGGTTATCAAGAAAGCATGCATGTTTTGAGATTTTCCAAGAATGGAAAAAATATTCTCAAATATGAATGTATAGATTTTGAGATAAAGTTGGAATTTACACTCGAATTAAGACATTTTGGGAAGAAATTAATATTTGCCACCGTTGAATGGATGGAGGAGGAGACACATATCTTCTTTAAAATGACATTTATTTTGTTATGTAGTAAAACACTCACAAGCATAAAACAAGTAGCAACACACAAAGCAAGACAATAACACGTACTGCTTACATGGCATTCTAAAAAACCAACCTTTTTTCAGTCCACAAATTTCGTCTATTTATACTGATAGTTAACTAGAATGTATTAAAATCATATTACTTCCAGTAAAAACTTTCCTGATTAGTCTAGATACTCGAGTAATGCTAGATTACATCAACCTTAATTTGAAAACGCTGAAGTTTTAGTTTTGGAGAGATAAATGTTGGCGCTGCGATCGTCACACCCCCCTCGCTGATCCACACTTGTACATCACTTGCAAGGGAAACACTGCACAAGCAGTCACAATAAATGTTAATGCCTTAAAAAACTGCATTTCAAAACAGTAGGTGATG
>BMAV01028225.1:512881-527635 GCA_019973955.1 Trichonephila inaurata madagascariensis
TAAATGTTAATGCCTTAAAAAACTGCATTTCAAAACAGTAGGTGATGCATGCGCGCGTCTATATAACATTAGAACAATTCATAACAATTACTACTTAAACAGAAAGTATTTTGAATAATCGTCCTCTTACTCCCATAACCTCTGATCCTAAAGATTTTGCAGTCCTCACCCCAGGACACTTTCTCATAGGTAGACCTCTTCAAAGTTTACCTGAGCCAGACTTGACACAGATAAATTAGACAATCGTTTATCTCAAAATTAACAAAATTTGTTCGATTTATATGGCGCAAATGGAGGTTAGATTACCTTAATAACTTACAGTCTAGACATAAATGGCAATTTGAAAAAGTAAATGTAACTCTCGATTCAATGGTTATTTTAAAAGATGAAAATCTCCCACTATGTATATGGACTATGGGAAGAATTTTAGAGATAATTAAAGGTTCAGATGGGAAGGTTAGAGTTGTTAAAGTTAAGACACCTCAGGGTATTTTTAAAAAGGAATTTCAAAAATCTGTTTATTACCAAGTGTTTAAATGTTTATTAATCATTCAAAAATGTACGCATTAATATTTTTATTCATACATTTTTTTTTGTTGTTGTTTATTTTAATGTGCAATTTTTTCATGTTGATCATATTTTTTAATTTTTCATTATTTGTATTTTTATGTATGATTTATATAACATTATTTGTTTCTTGAAATGTTATTTCAACGTGGGCAGGGATGCTGGCGCTGCGATCGTCACAACCCCACCCCCACGCTCACCCACACTTGTACATCACTTGCAAGGGAAACACTGCACAAAGCAATCGTAATAAATGTTTATGCCTTAAAAAAACAGCATTTCAATTAAATACAGTTCCATTCGCAATAATAATAAGGTTATGGCTATATCCTGTTAAGTGGGTATACTAGAAATTAATTTATCAGGCGAAGTCTTGGAGGGTTCCAGACAAATGGTTCTTAAAATTTCGATAACCAACCCACTCTCGCTCCTTGATGTATCAGACTGACATCGGAGACCCCCGAAGATTCTGAAAAAAATCCCTGACACCTAAAACATCTAATGGATTTAAAAATACCTCAATAATTCCAAGACTGCTTCTGTTACTTATACAGACTTTTTTAACACTTTTTTGTTCTTTTAAGGAAACAGTTAAGGTATCCGACTATGCTCGGAACTATGATTTTTCAAAAGCGTACAAGCGAATATGTTTTTTTAATATTTAATGTCACTTAGATTAGAATACAAGTATAAAATTGTTTTAAAAATATTATTACAACTGGAAAACTTCCTCTTCTACACGGTGAATCTACAGTATACTAGGCTCGAAATTTATAACACATTCATGAAATCCGTAACCTTGACAACTAGGTTACCGCGGCCGCGAATCATTTTATAACTGATATAATGGTTGTGATATAATGGTATACAAAGAAATATAATTTAAAATACTTATTTTCTTCTTTAAAGTACCCGACTACGTTCGGAACCGTGATTATTAAAATAGCGCATAAATTGATAATTTTCATGATATTTAGTGTCACTTCGATTAGAATACATGTATAAAATTGTTTTATGGATATGACAAAAAAAATATTTAAATGCAATCTTTTGGCAAGAAAAAATTAACTTAGAATTACCTTTTTTCAAAACATTCTCTTTTTATGAAAATGCTTCTATAATAATAAT
The DNA here is from genome assembly GCA_019973955.1 of Trichonephila inaurata madagascariensis. Lineage (NCBI taxonomy): Eukaryota > Metazoa > Arthropoda > Arachnida > Araneae > Nephilidae > Trichonephila > Trichonephila inaurata. Next base: position 514,577 of record BMAV01028225.1, read on the forward strand.
ATTTTTATATATAGCTAAGACTTCTCCATAGGGCCTGAACTACGACTTTTGAAAAAGTCACATTATTTCCAGAGTTACTACAATTGAATTAACTATCAGTGTTTCTCTATTAAAATTTCTGATGTATTAAAATATGGATACATCCCCTTCTAATTATATGTTTCAAAAATCCTAGTTAAGGCTCTGTGCAGAGGAATTTCTACGTCCATTTTTTGCCAAAATATTGCATTTAAATAAATTTTAATTGTAATAATATTCTTAAAAACAATTTCATACGTGTATTCTAATCAAAGTGACCCTAAATATTAAAAAAAATATTCGTTTGCAAGCGTTTGAAAATCACGGTTCTGAACGTAGTCGGATACCTTAAAATTTAATTAAAAATTATTATGTTGAAATAATGACTAAATAGTTGCAAACAATAAAAGAACTGAATTGTTATTCTTGTGTGATTGAAATACATGTTCTAGTAGCTTTTTCATCGCAGACAATTTAGTGATCTAGCGTAGGATGTCACATCTTTCAATTTTTCCACGAAGCCTTAATAGTCTGTAAAAGAGGGAAATGTTAACATTATACATCACCTCTTAGCGGATCTCCTAGAAAGGAACTGGGAAGCCCCGGGGGTCCCCAGTCCAGTTTAAGAGCTGCTTCTCTCTAGACTTTATGAGTTAAAATCCCTCAATATATTATTATTATTATTATATATTGTGCTTTTGTTCCTTACAACATATAATATATTCTACGTTTTTTTCTTTTTAAATAAATATTCTGTATGAACTATGGCACAAACATTTATTTCGTATATTCTGCAGAAATATTCTTCAACCGTCCATAAACTGAGTTTCTTCACAGAAAATGAACCAGTATAAAATATATAAAATCAATATAAATTTTAAGCAATTTTAATCAATGGCCTTTTTTCAAAGGTGAACAATACGCTACACCAAGAGTATAAATTCCACTCATTTTATTCTTTTCTTCCCTTTCTTCGAAAAAAAAAATAGAATGAAATAGACTAAATAAGGTTTAAATTTCGATCAATACAATCTCCAGAAAAAAAAAAGTCATCTAAAGCAAACAAATCTCCCAAAATTTAACATAAAAAAATGTTCCGTCGCTTCTCTTAAACAATGACATGGTCTCTAAGGAGCAACCTGTTTAACACACATTTAGCTTAATTAGAAAGTAAAGTGACTTCTTTCTTTTGAAACTACGGCAAACTTGTTCAGAACCCCTAGTGATGGTTCCTTAGCAAAACTGAATAGTAAGAGATCCTAGAGATTGGCAAGTGATTAGAACCCCTTCCCGAACCTCTTCACTTTGATACTATTATGCGTACTAATGAGCTGTCTAAGGCGACTGTAGAATAAATAGCAATTAAGTTTTTAACGATAGAAAGTTCCTTTAATTAATCATTACCCTTCTGGGGTTCTATGAATGCCTAATTAGCAGAAATGCCCAGATATAGTGAGAGCACTTTCTGATCCATTAGATAAGCAGTGACATTTGCTTGGGTCATCAGAAAAATATGGAAGGCCTTACTAATTTTCTTTTCTTAAAACACACTAGAAATAAAACTTTTTTTTCTTATTTGAGCTTTTTAAAAATGATAAATTAACTTAAATTTCCCAAATCGCATTTTGTTAATATTATTTCAGGTACTTGAATTAATTCCGACTTCCGCACTTCAAAGACGCTCTTGATTCGGATTCCAAGTTTTGTGTGACTGTTTTAAGAAGAGTTTTCATTTAAAATGTGAGTATATTGCTTAGTGTGGAAAGCAGTTTAATCAAAGTACATTTGACTTGTTCAAGAAACATCTTTAAGCTTAAGTTTTTGAAAAAAAAGTTGCATTTAAACACTTAACTTGTTTTAAAGTATCTGAATTGTGATGATGGATAATGAAAACAATTTTAACATCAAGCATTCAATAATTAAGGGGACTTGCTGGCAATGAAAATTACCCGTGATAAATGTTTAACAAGGCGAAAGAAAGAGCTCTTTATTTATTTTATTAGTAATTTTTAACATATTTCTAAGCAGTTAAAGGTCATAAATATCATAATTGAAAAATCTGTTCAGCTGTGTGTGTTTAAGGTATCCGAACACGTTTGGAGTACTTTTTAAAACAATAGCATACTAAAACATTATAAATGCTTTTTATGGATCAATACCAATAAATAATACTATTTAACCACACACACAACAGTATTTCAAAAAAATTACTTAAATTTTACAAAAATCACAATTGTAAGTTAAATTTTAGCAAAATTTTTTTTGAAAAACTTCAAAGCAATTTAAAAAAAGTAATAAACTTATATCAGTAAAAGTATTATTAAAACAAATTAGATGCATTTATCTAGAGAATGTAATAAAATTTTAATGTTTTATTAAAATTTAAAAATTTCAGGGCTGTTTGAGTAAATATTATAAGAAATGTGGCATTCTTTACGAGACCATTAATTAAATAACTCAAAATATATTCATACAAAAAGAAATATTTTAGTGCATTCTCTAGAAATTAATATAAATATCAGGTTCAAAAAGTTTTATAGAAATACATTCATAATATTCTGAGTTATCAGACTCTGCATGATAGATTTTGAACAATTTAAATACACACTTCTTGTAGATTAAAGACCCATTTCTGATATTTCTAATTTTATAAAAATTGATTATACCTTGCCTTATATGTAACGTAGAAACAAAAAAGTATGTTTTGTAAAGCCAAAAGAAATCCGTATTCAATAAACAAAAAACAAAATTTATCTTGTTTGACCTAATTTGATCATTTCTCAATGTGTTCGGATACCTTAGATATATAAATAAAGAATTAATTTGTACACTTTAGATATAAGACAAAATTTGGCAAGCTTAAATAAAAAACAAATTAACTTAGGAAACATTTATCAAATGTTAAATACAAAAAAGGGATGTATTAAATAATTGCACAAAAAATATCTAAAAACGAACTTGAACAAATAAAAACAATTATTCATGGCTTTGATTTTACTCTATATTTCTATTATTTTTTGAACGATTTGTTTTATAATATAGTATAGAGAATTTAAGATTTTTGTCTAATTATTTAAGATCAAAATGTTAAATGTTTAATTCTAAAAAGAGAATGTCATTCTTTTTTTATTGAAATAATACTAGTTATTAATTTGTAAGTTACTGTACTGAATCTCAAAATTATCAACATTAAAACTAAAGTTACTGACTTCTTTTAACAAAAAGATAATTTTTACATGAATATCAACTTCAAGGCACATAATTTACTCGAATCAAAGCATTTTTCTCATTTTAACTCTCATTAGCTACATTTTAAATTTTAAATATCTATTTATTAAAAAGGACAATTTGAAAGCGTTTCAATATTATCTAAAATGTCATGAAAAGAGATTAAGATTCAGAAAAATTAAGTGCAACCACATATGCCAAACTACAAACAAGCATATTTCACTTCTTTCATTTTTATTAATTATAGAAAAATAGTATAGTTACTATGTATTTTAGTTTATCATTGTACTATATTGAAAATAATTATAATTTTTTCTGAAAAGGTACAAAATGCAAGTAAAACATATAAACAGGTGAAATATGTGTTTAATAATCACAAATACTATTTTTTTTATAGAAAGTTGTCCATACACTTTTAAATATGTTAATCATTTTGAATTATATTAATAAATTCAAAATTATGAATGATGTTAATTTTTTAACCATAAATATTAAGGATCATTAGCTAATTTATAAATGTTTTTGTGTTTATAGTGATTCTTAAAATAATCAGTCCATTTTTTTTCAAAATAACTTAGAAAAAGTATTTATTTTAAAAAATATTCTATAAAATGATTAAAATTATTTCATCTTATTTAAATAATTTTAAGACACCGAAACACTTAAATTTTGTAGTAAATGTGTCTCAATCTAGAAACCAGACAATATTTTCGAAAATGAATTTTTCTTGATAGAAGGGGTATCCAGTAAATACAGTAAAAATCACTTATAACGTAGGAATGCTATTTTGTGTGCGTGTTGCTTATTTCCATATCCATCTTAAGAGCTAAATAACATGTTTCAAGATGAAAAAAAAATATGAATTTATTGTCTAATCTTTGTTTTTCTAAATCTGTAAATTTCATCCAGGTATTAGTTTTTTATTGTAAAAAAATTACTTATAAATTATTACGTTTCATTTCTACACTCGTTGCATTTTTTAAAAAAAAGGAATAAAAAAGCTATTTTTCTTCACGAAATACTTCCTTTTTATGTGTTTCCTACTTAGCTAGTCTCTTCATAATAAAGAAAACTGGATAATAAGGAATTCTTAAAATCGAGATAACACACACGCACATGCAAATTATATGAAATGGTATTATTAATCAGATATAGGTCAATGCCTAAAAATGGGAAATAATTTCAATTTTTATCGTCTAGTGTATTTCTCTCATAAAAAAGTCTTTGTTTATTCCCTTGAAAAAAAATTGAGAACAGCTTGTACATGAATTATATGTACCCATAAAAATTCAGATAGTGAAAATCAAATATAAATTTCGCAGAATAGCAGAGGAGTCAAAACTTTGAAACTTAAAAAGGGATTCTGCATTATTTAAGAGAATAACTGATTTAATATGACCTAGATTTGATATCAGTAGTAGGAAGGCAATATTTTGTGACACAAAGGTCACTGAATAATTTTATTTAGAAGTTATTTTTCTTTTGTGTGAATAAAAATACTTTATTTTAACTTATTTACAATTTTATGAGGTAAGACTCTACCCAAAACTTCTTTTTAGAGGAATAATATTATTTTCTAGTTTGTAATTGGAAATTTTTCTACAAAACTTTGAACATTTTTGAAACATAAATTAAGTAGCCGAACATTGCTTTATACATAACAATCCTTTTGAGGTTTTTTTCATTGAAAATATGATTCTTTGAAAATTTCTTTGATTCGTGCAAATACTTCATTACTTCAAGGAACGTACTGAGACAAGTTTTCTAAAATACGATGCGATTAGTAATTTTATGTTATTTTGTTGGTGCTTATGACTTAAATTAATGAAAAACGCTAATCAGGAAATTATATGATGATTTAAATTTATTAAAAGGAGATATTTTAGATAAAATTTGATTAAAATTATATCGAAATTCAAAACACTCTACATGGAATTCAAGGCTATGTATTTAAGTTATTTTTTTTACACAAAACATTTAACACAGTCATAAAGGCAAAGAACTAAAATTTAAAATATATTTACAATTATTAAAAGGTTATGGATCATTCCACATCATTTTCTTATAGAAAACTTTATAAAATGCATAGTGTTTGTAACAATAAACTGTTAAAAATAAATAAATAATAAAAACGTTTGATGTTAGAACTAAATTCTTAGTCCATTGGCTTTATCATATTTTAAATAAAAAAGAAATACATCCGTAATTTTTTGAGATATCAGGTTTTAAGTAACATAGCTTTGGCAAAAAAAAAAAAAAAAATACAGTATTTATAAAAGGCATTTAAAATTTTGATACTTATTTTACTAAAATTATAATTAATAGCAGACATTTAAAATTTACCACTTTTATTCATAGACCTTCCTCGTTCTTTATCTTATTAAATTTTCCTTTCTGGCTGCTCGACTTTTTTCTTACATGAAATGGAAAATATAAAAATAGTCTTTGAATTTCAATCAAACATTGATTTAGAAACATAAGCAGATTCCTTAATTCAATGCGAAAAAAATCTAGTATTGGTTCTAATAAAACAAATGTTAATGAGGTAATAATTACAATAACTACATATTGTAAAAGAAAATTCTGTTGTAAAACAAAAAGACAACCTATTTCACAACTGCAGAGATAAGATATTCTTAGAGAAAAATTGCCAAATGAAACGAAACAAAACCCTTAACAGCTTATCCAACATGCCATTAAGTTAACCAAATTATATAGATTTTTCTTCTCTTTAATTATTCGAGAGTAAAGCTGCAAACTTTATTCTGCAATCTTATAAACATTTGCATTTAGATGAAGTTCTATTAACGCACAACTTTCTCCTTCTACCGTTAGCATACTATCTTCCTTTTTATTGCTTTATTCGAATCCAAATTAGTCTTAACAGAGTCTACAGTGTTCTCTAATAGTTCACGAAGAGACAAGAATACAGAATTAAAGTTAATGACTCTTATGTATGCAGAAAAGAGGGCACTCGAACTCGACAAATCTTGTCTTAAATAAAACCGTACACCAAAAATAGTAAAGTTTGACAAGCAGTACACTACATCCCCAAGACAAATATATCTCACCCAATCGTGATCAAGGGCTTAAGACCCTTAACAAAGGGAAAAAAGTCACTACCGCGCGAATCCACTCTTCGACTTATTCTCATCAATAATAAAAATTTAGAAAACTCGAGATAAGCCACTTTTAGAAAAAAAAACCATAGTGTTTCGGAAAGCGACGGCTTTCATACGACCGATACCTTTTAGATATACAAATGTCTTAACGCTAATTAACTGCATAAAAAGTGATGTATCTCTGTTGTCAAGAGATCTGCATGATAACAGGGGTCCCTAGCGTTTGAAAAGCGTCCACGTTAGTTGACGGGTTTTTTTTACCCCCTCTCTTTCTTACGTTGTTAATTAGCTTCGAAATATTTATTTTTCTTTGTAGTTATTTACAATGATAAACAAACCGCAAGCGGATGTTTCTTTTAGTTTAAAAGAGCTCATTTCCCCGTACATGAGGATTATTTGTGCTTCAGGTTATCGAGTCTTAAGAAACTGTTTCGAAATATGACACGCTTTCCAAAAACAAATTTTAACGTGATCGTTATTCTAAAGAATATCAGTCGCTAATTACAACTTTATTCCAAACTCCCGACGTGCTGTTTCGCTATTATTTAAGAAAGAGTTATGATGCACACACACACAGTTGAAAATGTTTTTCAGTGTACTAATTACCATTAAAACTTTCCAAGAAGGTAGGCGTTATAATTTGAAGTAAAGTTTCTTCTTAATTATCTAATTATTATGCTGAAGAATTTAAAGACAGATATTTAACGGGATTAAGTAAGTTTGACATCTAATTCATTGAGAACTCGCTTATAAGAATGGGCTGTCCAATTATTCCGTTATTTTTAATCTATGGGTACTGTAACGAAACAAGTTATTAATTGGTTCATATCCTTTCGTATCACATTTCCGCTTTATTCGTCACCTAGAATCTTAAGAAATTTGGTTCAGTTTATTATTAAGTGCAGAGGATTTTGCTCAAAATTACCTGATTACACGAAGTTGCTTTTTTAAGTATTAAACGAAAAAAGTAATTTAACATTTCAAGATAACATTTAGCTTTATCGCCATATAGCGACTACCATTGGGGAAACTTATACTTAATTGCTTTATATATGTATATATTTATATATGTCTTTATGTTTGTTCTCGTAAGCTATTGTATATTTTTATTCATTTTTTTAAAACTAATTCTGTTTGCATTATATTTTAAACAAGTCATGAAATAAAATTTTCGAATAGTTTGAAAAGTAAAAAAAAAAAAAAAAATTTAAATTTTTTTGCCCCTAAAATTATTTTTTTTGGAAATATTTATTTTTTTTTTTTTTGGTTTATAATTTAACATGGTTTTTTTCTATTAACTTTTATTTTCTTAAAAAGAAAAAAAACCTAAGTTTCTTTATAAATATCGGCCACGTTTATATCTGAACGTGTATTTTAAAAACTTTTGTTTCTATGGAAGTTTTTTCTTAAATTTTTAAATAAATAATGTAACTGTAGAATCAACAAATAAAAGAAATAATTTATATATTCGCTTTGAAAACCCTTTGTAATTTTTAAATTTTGCTCTTACAGAGTTTCTTTTTCTTTACATTATAAATCTTAGTTCGTATATGTTCACTTTTTGTGAGCATGTCTTTTTTTTTTTTTTTTTTTTGTGCGCTTTTCCTAAATTTTCTAATTCTCAACATTATATAAAAATCACAAGATTTTTAGATACTATTTTCAATAAATAATGATCAAAAAGTCAGATTGTTTAAAAATAATTTGGTTTAAGAATTAATTTTCTCGCTCTCGGTGTGCATGTGCGTACCAGAGTTGCTTATTTTAGTTAATTTTGTGTCTATAATAAATATTTAATAATCTTGCAATTAATGTTATAGTGTTTTTTAATGCTAATTTATGTTTGTTTTACTGCAAGGTTTTCTAAAAATTTACAAAACAGTAGTAATTGCCACTAAAACAAGAAAAGATTTAGAGAACTTAATTAGATATTTCAAAAGTTACATTTTTAATATTAAAATAATGTTTTTATATGGAATTTACGAAAGAAATTATTAAAACTTCTTAAGTACCGTCGGCGTATCTATCCATCTCGTTCAACTGGTGCGTTATGTGCCCCGGTCATATATATCCGTTCTTCCAAAATACGATTCTTTTCTTTTATCGGCTATATGTAAAACTATTCTGAAAGCTTTGGAATGTAACAGTGTTTGCAAAGGATTTACTTATTTCAAAAAAAATTTTGCTTATTTGTGTTTTTTTCGTTTCGTGAATATATTGGTGTTCTTGCATGATAAATGTAAATGAAATCCCGCATAATGCTTGCCTTCCATAGAAACGTAAGAAAAAAATTATAAAGTACAAAATGAGAGCTATGAAAAAAAATTAAAACGCAGTCATTATTTGCAGTAAAAAAGAGCGTAAGTAAGTTGTCATTAAAGAAAAAAAATTATCTTTCGATAAACAATTTAACCACTGGGAATAGTAAAAAAATGCCGAAATTTTCCCTTTAATTTAAACGTCAGCAAATGGCCCTCTTGCACTAGTTAAATTTCTAAGTAAATATACAGTCTCTCCAATTAAACTCTGGATCAGATTGCAAAAAGTTTTTACACTCGGACTTACAGTATTCTGATATCAGGATTCACACATGTTTAATCTTCGGATAAATTACTTTAAAAAAAATGGAAAAAGTGGAGGTTTTTTTATCCCATTATAAAAGCGAAATGGTTTAAATAATTTAAGGCTATAAAAGTATAAAAGTGGATAAATTTTACCTGAATGTAAATTTTCCGTAAGACAACGTATTTTCTAAGTTTACCTCAAAGTCAACATGATTAAGCTTATAATTTGTCATGAAACACCACAAGATTTTTGTACTTAACTTCTAAAAGCGCGTGTAATTGCAGAACGTTAACTTTACTTTAGCTCGTAAGAAAGATTTTTTCTTACTTCTTTTTAATCAAGGCAGATTTTTCAATTGGTTTAGTATCTAACGTCCGTTAGCTTTCTCTCTTTTTTCCCGATTTGTTTCCTTTTTTTTAAAAAAAAATTTAGTTGATCCGTTACCTGTAGAAGTTAAAAATCAATCCGAGCAGAAGCATAGAGGAATCGAAATTACTCACTGTATTTAAATTGCCGTCCTTTAAATGTTTATGAAGGAAATTAAGGCTCAGTAAAAGCAAACGGAAAAACTTCGCAACTAATTGATTTTTTCCCATCTAAAGCAAGGAATGAAGGAATGGAAAGCAAAAAAAAGCTTCTTTCTACTTCTATCTGGGCAAACAACTAACCAGGTAATTAGAGTTGTCGGGCTCACTTAGTAGAAGTCTGAGTTTTCTTTGATTAATGCCACAGTTTGTTTTTACAAGAGACAAAATCTGGTAAAAAATGGGGCACTATTTTATTCATTCTTTCATGGTGTAGAGAAAATAAGAGGAGAAGATTGAAACCACAAAACCTTGGTTTGCATAGCCTATTCCTAATCATTCTTTCAGACTCTACAGCTATATTCTAATTGAATAAAAAAAGTTCTAAATGTATCTACCTCTTTTTCATCTGTAATATATGTATTTTAATGAAAAAGGGGGAGGGGGAAAACTACCTTTGTTTTCATAGTGGATGTAGCTACAAATAATTAACTAAATTTTTTTAGTTATTTTATTTATTTGGGTATTACTCTGAGAGTTTAAACCAGAGTCAGGGTTTTTTTTTTCTTGCAACGATATTCTTTTATTATATCTTTATAGGTTGCGATTATTCTTAGGAATTGCTGAATAGGAAAATCATGAATGCGACTCTACAAAATCAAAAAATCGTAAATTAGCAAGAAATTTAAGCATGCATAAAAATTTGAAAAGTACGTGATAAAAAAATATAATGAGTAAAATATTTATAGCATATATATATATATAATCCCCTCATAATATATACAAATAGTTATAATCCTTAGCATACTTAGCATAACTAGTCAGGACAGGGTGATAAATATTAGCCACAGTACAATAATAAACTCTTGACCTTAGGAACCAAGAATGCAGGTTTAAACAATGTTTGGGCCCATCAACCTTCACCTGTAACTTGCCTATACTACTGCGCTATAGGGAAAAGAAGAAATACAATAAATATTCAATTATTAGATAATAAATTACACTAATGCTAGTAAAATATATAACAGGAAAAATTAATAAACTACTTATTAATATATAGAGTTAAAAATATTTGCATGTGAAATACTGTTAGATAAGTAAACTTATCACATCAAGATATCCCCATGTTAATATTTTCCGCCAGTACAAAATGAACTAACCCATGAAAGTAAAAATTAGTAAAAATAAGACCAAACATAAGTAATTCTATATATTTTCTTAAGAACCTAAAATATTGATAGTAAATTTATTGTATATAACAACATATATAGAATGAAAAGATTATGTAGAGACAAAAATGTACTTACAAAGAGTATTTTAGATCTATGTAAAAATTTTGAGAATAATTTTAACACAAAAGCATTAAATCATTTATGTTTGGACTAAATAAAACAGAATTATGTATTACAAAAGAAGAGTACTAAATTCAGATAAATTAAAAGGTTATCATGCCTTACATATTATAATAGATATTCCCACACACAAATTTTTGAAACATAAACATAAAATAAAAGTCAATATAAATACAAATTATCAAATAGAATATTGTACATTATTATGTAGGAATAAATTCTATAATAATATTAATTTTTCCAGCATATTTAAAAACACATGTCAGCTTTCCCTATTCATATAATATCGCTATTAAAAAAGCTTTTAAATACAACAAAAAAAAAATAGGTAGATCCCAATTTTTAACTATAATATGCCAATAAAATAGGAAAATTTAAAGTATAATTGTAATGAATTTAAAGAAATTTATAGGTAAACATCACCAACATGTTATTACTGGTGACCTTAACATTATAAAAGACTATAATCTCAGAAATGTAATGAATAAAGGTACTGGTTTTAAACTAATGATTTCCACAATAATAATAAAATTATAAAAAAAAAATCACTATATAATAATATTGAGCAATTCATGTACAAAATAGCTATTAAATATAGTATGACTTCAGAGGCATTCACATAATTCAAATGTATTAGGACACAACAGCTTAATAAATATAACTCTTTAGTACATATAATTATATCTCTTTTAATGATATTAAAAATTAGATAAAAAAAAACTGCAACATAAATGTATTATAGTTTATGTTGATAAAGTGCCGGGAAATTTTGCCTTCATATGTAAATACCATTATAGTTTAATGATCAACAAATATTTTGATAATAATACAGCTTTTAAGTCATCAGTTTTAATAGAAAAATTAATAATACAAGTTAATAATAATTTTAAATTTCCACATATATGTCTTACTCCTAAATTTCATAAAGACCCAGTCAATACTAATGGATTTAATACATATATCAGCAAATCAGGCAAAATTCTCCATGAAATATTACAAGATACAATAAATAATCTTAAACCCACAGCCAAACTTAAAAATAGTAATAATAGTAGCTTAAAAATAGTAATAGTAACTAATTGAAAAAATTAAAGATAAAAAGATTTCTTCAGTCTATAGTTAAGATTTTGAAGATCTTTTTAACTCTATTAATACTGATATGATTAAAATACTTGTAAAATTATATAAAGATAATTTATTTAAAAATGTTAATTATGAAAGAATAAGATAAGATAAGAAATATAAAGGTAACTATTATCAACAGATTAAATGTTTGCCCAGATAGCAACTGTCTAGCCAATTTATATTTACATTATTTTGAAAATAGCTTAACTGATAATTCTGAATATTATATTTTTCGTTATATAGATGATATTATCATTTTTGGTGAACAAGACAATTTTAAACTTAACACTAGTTTTTATCCACGATATCTTAATTTAATACAGGTAAATAGTAACAAGTATGAAGCAAATTTTCTTGATACAGAAATTAAACTAAAAGATAATGCTATAGTTACTAATATTTATGACAAAAGAGAGAGAAAAGAATTTAAATTTAATATTGTAAAAGTCATCATTAAAAGAGTAATGTAGATGTTTCTATATTCAGAAATATTATTATTAATTATATACAACGCAATAAATTTCTCGTTGCAAAAAAAAAATCAGAAAAAATAAAAAACTATAAACATTTCACTAAATGTTGTTTAATTCAAAAATACCCAATTAAGTTTATTATTAGTTATTTGAATAAAGAAATTCTAAATAGTAAGGATTAAAACTGCTTAGAATAATTAATAGTTTATAATTATAAATTTATACTTTTTCCTAGATAGATAGTTACCTTCGTATTCAAATTTTATATAAAATTACTTAATCTCTTAGTTTCATTTTAATTGAAGTAATTTTTTATTATTTAAATACGTTTAGAATCCTATTGTCCCTCGAATAATGGTAGTATTTATACACACTATTTAATTATTTTATTTCTATTTTTTCAAACTTTTGCTAAGTGCTACTATTCAGCCATTCCCATGCATTGAATTTGTATTTGGGTCCAGAATCTAGCAATAACTTGTTTATTGTACTCAGATTTAGCTCGGGCCATGCAGTTTGAGTACAATTTTTAGGTAAATTACCTTTTTCTTGTATTAGATTTAGATATTTTATTCATTATTTTCAATAGGCTTTTTTGCTGAATATTATTAACAAAAAGGGGAAAGATTTGCTGGCCAAAAAACATGTTCAA
>BMAV01028225.1:528035-539538 GCA_019973955.1 Trichonephila inaurata madagascariensis
GTGTGTGTGTGTGTAAGGACATACACTCAAATACATATTCCTATAAAATATATGTAATACAGAGGGTTAAAATTATTAGGATTGGTTAACGAAATGTCTTTTCTATATATAGTTTCCATTTTTAAGAGCTTGTTCAACTAAATAGATTTAGAAGATTTGATTAGGGTACTTTCTATCGTAGCGTATGAGAAATATGTATTGGATGATTCATATTAAATACGTTTTTTCAATATTATCTTGATTAAAAAAACTTTATAATAAAGTTATTTATCACATGCTGGTAATTGTTTGGTGAATTTATATTTACACTATAAAGAAGTGGGTGAAATAATTAACTCATCCTATTTTTCACTCAGATATATACTTGGTAATTATGTATTTAGTATTTGTGTGTTCTGTATTTAAACCTAATATACATTTTTATCTATATTATGTAGCATATAACACAAACAAATTTTAATTCAAATGTCTGAATTTTTGGATTTTTGGCTTTACGAATTTTTGATACAAAACTGTAACTAAATACTGAGGCAAAAGTATGGTTAATGTTATGAAAATCCCTGTTTGAAGTAATAGCTGGCATGTATTAATATTAGGATACGTAAGGTTAAATGTTTTGCTGAAAAATAATTCAACAACACAGAATATTAATAAAATCAACGTAAAGAAATTCATCATGAATTTCATGTAAAATAGTTATCCAATTATTTTAAAGGCCATATAGACCATAAAAATGTCTTAAGAATCTTTTTGAACTTATAAAACACATGCAAATTATTGTAAAATCGCTAAAAGCTATTCACAACACAGATTTATTGAACATATTTATATGTATTGGAGCTTACATTTTTCAAATCCACCATACTAGAAAATGTTCGCAAACACAGCTTGTTAGTGGTCTAGCTGGAAGGGGCTATGTTATTTTGCTCACAAACTATATTTTGGTATGCACATAAACCAATTTATACACTTCTGAATTGTAACATTTTTCATAGCCAATCAAATTGTATGCAACCACATTACTATGGTTTGCATCTTATATGAGGTGTTTCAATATTGATTTGTAAATTTTGAATGTTTTAGATCTTTTCAAAAACTGGGGTTGCTTATAAAGTTTTTAAGTACTGGTATTGAATATGTATATAAAAATTTTAATTTAAATCTTTAATTTAAGGATCACTAGGATGAAATGTTGGTGTTTTTTTTTATATTTAATATATGTTATACATTTATTTATTTTAATATTTTAATATATTTGAATTTTAATGTTTTTTTATAAATCTTACAATGTAAATATTCAAATTTTCAAAATTTAAACTTTTAAATATTTTATATATTAATGCATTTGAGTATATTTTATTTTATCCCACTAAGTTGCAATAGGGGGAAGGTTGGTAACCTCAGACTCGTTCAACTCCTCTATTTGGTCCAAAGTTCGAAACTGCACTTGGTTAATATATGAATTTTTAAACTAAATTTAAACATTTATTATTTTTACTATGTTCAATATTTTAATTGGAATTTTATATTTTGACATTTTGTTTTAATTTTTTTATAGAAACATTTCAAAAAGGCAAGCTTATCCATAACTCTTCTATATAAATAGTACATAGAAGCACACACATATTTACTAATACTTTGAGAATGATAAAACACTTTGAGCAGATGCACATTTTTGCTAAATAATTTTTCACTAACAATTCAGCTTAATACTTCTGATAAATATATTAAAAAGCGTATTTCAAACTTTTCCTTCAAATTCTCTAATATTACCTTTTTTTTAAAAAAAAAAAAAAATATTGCATCAATATTCTTACATTATATCCTGCTATTAATAGTTCGTTTTTATCAAAATTTCAAAAGATGTTTTGAATGTAAATAAGTATCCATCATAGCTTTGTCACACATGTATGAAAACCGATAAAAAATAAAACTTTAGTCTCACAATAAGGGTGTAATATAAAAAAGAATGATCCTAATTTTTCTTTAACAATAAATGATAATGAGTTTTATCCCTTTCCAGAATCATTTTATTTCTAGATTATGAATAAAAAAAATGTCAGTTTCTTATACATATTTTTAAATATACAAATCTTTTTAAACATAATAGCACAGATCAAACATATCAATAATAAAACAAATCAATGAAAAAAAAATCTCTTAAAATAAGTGAGTAATTTACCTGTAAAGTTGGCTTTCTGTATGACACAGAAATCCTTAGACTTTGGAATCAATTCACAATAAGTATAAATATAAAACTTAGAATACCTAGCTTTTATCTTGAATTACAAATTTTATTTACATCATTTGCAAATTTTGATTAATAAATTCATAATTGTGAAATTATTAATCAAAATTTGATCTTGCATCATACATTCGAAAACACGGTACTGTACATAAAACAACATCTCAATCTGAAGAGTAAAATCTTGTTTCTCGTCTTACCTTTTTCCCTTTACTGTCTCTCTTTGAGCAGCAAATAATATACTGTCGTGTTGGATTAGTTTTCTTCTCTGTTTGGTGAATGTAGTCAACTAAGTGTCTTTCAGACAAGCGTGAAGGGGAGTGCTCAGCAGAAGGACGTCCTCTTTTTACAGAAAATTCCACAAAGTGGTCCTTTCCAACTATTCGAAACCATAAAAAGCCTATGTGAAATGATTTCGGAAAGACCGATTGCACAGTGTAGTTTTCACAGGGCCTGAGCTACGCTCGGGATGAGCCAGGATGGTACATCTCGCCAACCAAATCGGGAAAAACTGGGCAGGGATTAAAATATTTAAAAGTATAATATTGAGATATATGACTTTCATTCTTCATTCATTTTCCACCAGACTCACTGTGAAGAGGGCCGATGCACGTTAAGGTATCCGACTACGTTCGGAACCGTGATTTTAAAAAAAGAGAATAAATGGATAATTTTCATTATATTTAGTGTTACTTAGATTAGAATACATGTATAAAATTGTTTTAAGGACATTTTGAAAAAAAAATTATTTAAATACAATATTTCGGCAAAAAATTAACTTAGAATAACCTTTTTTCAAAATGTTCTCCTTTTGTCAAAAATGCTTCTATTATAATAATATTTTGCCTGTATATAACTCAGACCTCTGCACAGAGGCTCAACTTCGATTTTTAAAAAATTCACATTATTTTCAGAGTTACAACCCATTGAAATAACTAGCGGCGTTTTTTTTCTTAAAATTTCTCCCCTCTGTTGTCGTAAAACATGGATAAACCCACTTCGAAGTTATATATTTCAAAAATTCTAGTTGAGCTTCTGTACAGAGGTCTGAGCTATATACAGGCAAAATATTATTATAATAGAAACATTTTTCACAAAAGGAGAATATTTTGAAAATGGGTCATTCTATGTTCCTTTTTTGTCAAAATATTGTAATTAAATAATTTCTTATTGTAATAGTATTCTTAAAACAATTTTATATACATTTTCTAATCTAAGTGACACTAAATATCATAAATATTATCCATTTATACGCTTTTGCAAAATCACGGTTCCAAACGTAGTCGGATACCTTAAATCTGTCGAGATTCGCGAAGCCTTCACGTTGGCGTGGTGTGTAAGTTTGAAGAATAAAATTCCAGCTCAGGTGTTGTTCTCCTCACATGACAGAGGCTCAAAACTAAGAGGTCCGTCACCAAAAAACTCTAGTTCCATCTTCAAAGTACAACGTTAACAAACAATTATAGAAGCAATCTCTATGTATATATCTCACTTCCAACATGTGTGTAAATTCTAATACTCGTACATAAGATTTAGTTGTGAACTCTTTTCTTTTCATGAGCAAAATCTCGAATTAATCATTTCATTGTCTGAAAAGAAACGTATCTAATCTAGTTAAATTAGCTTTATAAGTCCAAGAATTAAATGTAAAATGCTTAGTATGAATACAAAATTATGATATTATTTTACAGCTAATAAAAGTGAGTATAATTGAGTTAACCTTTACACATATGTTAAAGCTGAGAATAAAATATTCAATATTTTTTACGATTACTAAGAGAATAAATTCGAAGTATTTACTGGAAAACAGGCTTGAAAGTATATTTCCCATCATTTTTATTGCAAGTTGTTTGATGATGCTCATTAATCTTTAAAGATGGTTCCCTATTGTTTCTGCACCATATCTAAAACTTAAAACTTTATATATGAGCACAATAAAAGTTTTGACAATAATCACTTATTATTATCAGCTCATGAACCTTACACAATACAGATTGTATGCATTATTATATTTTTACAATTAAGTTTCATTTACATACAAACCGCTTTTTTCAATAATCCATACAAATTTACTTTGACTTTCTTTTAGCATTATTTTTTTTCTCTCGTTCATACACTACATTAATATTTCATTACAAACAATTTTTTACTCGGATTATTTAACTTTACATTATATTTCATTTTGATTCATCTTTTACGTCATCTTGAAAAATATAGCAGACTTATATTTCCCTTTACATTCAACTTTAATTGTAAATCAACTTCACTTGTTTTAAAAAATAATTTGTGTACACTAGCACTTCAAACAGTGGTAAATATTTGATAAATATGGCTTTTGTTATTTTTAATGATAATATACCAATATTTGATTTGATTTTCTTAAATTTAATAAAGCTCTGAATTTTTTTTAAATAGCTTAGTAGTATCTTTTAAGTAAATCAGTGTATATATAAATATTTTTTTAATAAAAGTAACAAATTACATAATTATATTTAAAAAATCTGAAACTGTGCAAAATGTTTTATTATATATTGTGTACAAAATGGTTTTAGTAATATTTTTCTTTAACAGGTTGAAAGTGAGTATATTGCATTGATATACACTTAGCGTAAAAATTTTATTTTTGCTGTATACACTACTTTTAATATTAAGTTGAATGGCATTTTTATTTAATAAGTAAAGTAAGTAAAATAAAATAAAATACATACGAAAGATATTTCAAAAACATTTTACTTCGAAGAAGAGTTTATCGTATTTCCTTTTTGTTTACTTTTATAAAAGAGATTCGTTTCAATAAAAAGAAAAAAAATAGTTAATCAAACGGATAACCAGAAACAATTCAGGATGAATACCATACATAAAAACATATGCAAATATTTTTAAAAACTCCTGAATTAAAAAATATCGAGAATAAATTCCAAAAATCTTCTAATCCATTACTCAATATTTACATTTTTTCGAAGTATAAATCTAAAGAGTTATGCTCATTTCTTCTAACCGGATTCTTTCAGAAAAATAGATTGTTTTTATTGTGTAACCTCTTAGAAAGCAATATCACAACTTAAAAAATACGCTTTTCCCCTTTGTGTGTTTTGCACTTTAATAAAAGAACTCCAGTTGCATGCTTTTAGTCTATTTTTTTACGCCAAGTTGAGAATATTTCCCCAGAAGAGTTGTTCCACAGACGTGGTCGTGGATCTAGGGATTCTACTTTATTCTTTTCTTCTTATACACGATATTTGCATTAGATAGAGACAGGAACGTTTCTTTTTCAGTTTTTCTTTACTTTTTGACTGAGCGAGTGACTTACCTTGAGTCTTATTCTCTTGAAGGAATTCGATTTTAGAACTGCGCGTTGTCAGGGGATCATTTTTCAACGGATGTTTAGCACGTTATCGTTCAGTATGCAGTTTGAAATTATTTTAACTGGGGAATGGTGTTTTTTTTCGTTGGAAGGATAAATGGTGTTAGTGTTATTTAAAGTTACAGGTAAAAATAAATCTGCATTTTCTTCAGTTTATAAGTACAAGTTTTATTTTATTTTATTTTATTTTTTTGATTCTTGTTTTAAAAAAATTAGCTTAAAGCGAAGCTGCAAAATAAATTAAAACATTTCCTCTTTACGGTTAAAATATTCAATGAAGCACTTTAAAATATTTTTCTGTTAAATTTTCTTATCTGTGGGAGTGAAAAAAAAATAACAATTTCAAACGCGTACATAAAAAACAAGTAATATAAAAAGAAAAATTTTAAGTCAATTCCAACTTAAGTCGAGAAAGAAAAAAAAATTCATTTACTAAATTAAATTAATGAATTAATATTTGAAAAAAAAAACTGTATTAACTTCAAGTGTCATCCACTAAAAGTTTTAAAAAATATATTTGAACTTCAGTAGATGAATAAAAAAAATTGTATTACCGATTGAAAATTTGAACAAGATGTATATATATATATATATATATATATATATATATACATAGGGAGAGAGTGAACTACTAGTAGGAATGGAAAAACATGCATTTATTGTTTGCAAGACCAAAATTGCTCGGAGCCGTAATTCTTAAAAACTGTATAAAAGATATTTTTTATATATATTAAGAGCCACTTAAATTAGAATATACATATGAGCCATCCATACCGTATAGTGGCTAGTGACGCTGACTGCGGTGCCGTTGGTCCTGGGTTCGAATCTTAGAGAGGGCATAGATGATTGTAAATGTATAGTGCCTTTGCGGTATGGGGATACTCTAAATAGCCGTCGAGTCACATGTCCTATTGTGAGGTTGGTGAAAGGGGAACCGAGGTGGGAAGCACTTGGTCATCCATAGGATGTTCTCAATCAAAATTGGGGTGGAACAGCGCAAAATCGTTCTGTCACCTGTATGGTGCTCAAAGCTACGGCTAACGACAGGCATACAATCTAGTCCCTTGCAGCGATCTGATGTGTCTGTTATTAAGGTGTCATAAGTAATAGCAACAAAAGAATATTCATATAAAATGTTTTAAAAATATTATTACAATAAAAATTATTAAAATATTACTTATATAAATGCAAAAAATGAAGAAACAATGATATATTTTCAAAACATTCTCCTTTTTATGGGAATTACTTCAGTAATAATGCTCTGCTATATGTGTGTGTGTGTGTAGCTTTTATATAGAGCCTGAATTACAATTTCTGATGTACACAATTTAAAAGTGAATTTATTCATAAATTAAAATGCTGGTTATTAAAGCAAATTTTTCAAAAATCCTAGTTCAGACTGTAAAAAAAGTCTTAGCTATATATAGACAAAATATTACTGTTATAGAAGCGTTTTCACACATGATGAATGTTTTGAAAGTATGTCATTCTTTTGTTCCTTCCTTGCCCAAAAATTTCATTTAGATAATTTTTTATTATAATAATATTCTTAAAACAATTTTATATGTTTATTCTAATTTCAATGACACTAAATATCAAAAAAAAGTTATTCATTTATACGCTTTCCTAAAATCACCGTTTTTCGCCTAAGTAGTCAAATACCTTTTAAGTTTATTCAATTATTTCTACGTTTTAGTACTACGTATATCATTGATATTAATAAAAATATTTTTAAATTAATTCTTTTAAACGTCTCTAAAAAGAAAAATACTTTCTGTGTATCATTCTGATAATAAATCGCATAAAACTTATCATTACTCATAAAATTTTAAATTATTTGCTACATTATTTATCCGAAATTTTCGATTCATTTCGGAACAATGGGCAAATCCTTTCACTTTGGCTAGCCTCTTGCTTCACAATGCTAACGTATTTTTGTTTCTTGTCGTTCAACTCCTAGGAAACAATCAATACCAATCAAAGTCAGCTGCAAATGGTCCAATTGCACCCAGACTGATTGATGAATGGTAGGATTTATGGGTCAGAAGAATATTAGCTTAAGGCTTCAGAAAAAATGGATAAATACATATTCTCGCATTATTTGATCAAAAGCAAAAGTTTAATAGATAAAAAAAATTACTCTGCTTTCTTTATAATGCATAAAGCAACTAATATATCTTGTTGCGTCAATTTGATAAATTAAATTCAAAGAAAAGTCTCTTAGCAGAGTAATTAACTTAGAGCCTTTTTTTTTTACGTCAGAGAAAAGAATGCTTCCAGTAGGACCATTTACGGTAATAATGCATTTCTGGACAGTAGACTCCAGAATGATAATGTTCCGTATCTCATAACTTATCTAACGTACCAATCCACTTCCAAGCAATTCTCTGACAATCAGACTGATTGATGATACAAAAAGTTTATTGACCAGAACATTGTCTAAAGAAGTCAGGTCTGAAACTAATTCGTGAAAATGACCGAATCTTATACAATGTGAGAATTAACATTTCAACTCTGTCACGTAAACTTTACTTTCATTTATTATTTCTCAGTTAAGTATACGAGCAAAAATAAGATTAAATTTAAACTTTTTTTTAAGAATGATTATCTGGCCCCTTACAAGAGTGATTAATAATCACGTATGACTTTTTTGATACAGTAAGACCGTTATAAATAAGGATGGGCATTAAGTCGAATGCGATCGACTGGTGGACAGTCCAGACATTGTTGAGATGACCACTACTGAGACCTAAGATGCGTTTACTAAAAGAAACATATTTATGGAACACCGACACCAGTTAAACTGAAGAATAGGTTTTTCTCAATCAAAGTGACTATATTTACTTAAGCAAATGATTCAATGAATGTGTAGATACATGTACCTTCATTGGAAGCGAGCGATGACGCTTTATACGTAATCTGCCACTGTAGGAGAAAAAGCGATCACTGCGATGCCAGCCATAGAAATGAATTTTCCCCACCCCCGGACTGAAGGAGATAATAAATGTTGGTGATTAGCTCTTCCCTCGACAGCACGGGATTGGCTATCGAAACATCATCCCACACCTCGCAAGACCCCGGGGTACCCCAGTGATCCTTCTCTATTTTCGACCCTCCATCTTGTCATCTAATTTCTTCTTTTCTTCTTTTCCCGTCCAGACCACAGACCTATGAATGTTTGGCGCAGTATAACCAAAACTGGCTCTTGCGCCATAAAACACCAAACTCAACTCAACTCAACCCACACCCCGCGCTTCCACATGATTGGGTTCTCGAGTTCATGTCACGTCCCGCGATAGCATGGGAATCGGCAGCAAACAAATGTAAGTACAAACATTATTTTCAGATTCATCGGTTTATGTATGTTTTCTCGCTACATTGAATACGTCCACGTTCCTCGGTATAATAGTCGATCATAGATGTTCGGGCATTCAACTTGACAATTTTCTGTGACTTTTTTTATAGTAAAAATAGTAATCTGTTAAATTTTAAAAGAGGGATACAATGTCGAAAACAAGTATATAGAAAAAAAGCATACAATTTTAATAGAATGACTACACCTACGCCACTGGATGGACCGCAACACTTAAAAAACATTAGAAGTAGCCCATACCCTGGAAAAGTCCCCCCACTCTTGGTTGTAAATTTAAAATAAGGACAAGACTCACGTGTATTATTTATATCAGAATACATTGTATATAAAATTTTGTTGTATTAAATGCCTCTCACTTAAAATTTCAAAACGATGTATAACGGGATAGCTTAAGCGAGGTCATTCGTAAACTTACATAGAGTAATATTCCTTAAAGTTTTACTTAGAGTTTAACTGCCACCTCTTTACAGTGGAAGCGAATTAAGCAGTTTGGTTCTAAGCTATTACAGTAAAGTGAATAAGAGAGATGAGGGCTGAAATATAAAACTGTTAGTTAGTTGAGAAGTTAGCAATTAGATTAATCAAAGTACTGAAGTACTTCTATAAGTATTCCATTAGTACTTCACCTAAATGCAGGTACTTATTGTCTTTGATAGTGAAGTCCATTTTGGGAAGCTGCATATGTCTTATTGAACGTCGGATCTGAGACCTCAACGCAAATACGAGAGCTTCTGCTATTTTGAGAGAGCTACAGTTCTGAGTGTCTGCAAATATTGCAAGAAAGTGAATTTTTATAACTTAAGGCATCCGACTACGTTCTGAACCGTGATTTTGCAAAAGCGTGTAAATGGATAATATTTATGATATTTAGTGTCACTTAGATTAGAATACATGTATAAAATTGTTTTAAGGACATTATGACAAAAAAAAATTATTTAAATACAATGTTTTGGCAAAAAATTAACTTAGAATAACCTTTTCTCCAAATGTTCTCCTTTTGTAAAAAATGCTTCTATTGTATTAATATTTTGCCTGTATTCAGCTCAGACCTCTGTACAGAGGCTCAACTAGAATTTTTGAAATGCATAACTCGGAAGTCGGTTTATCCATGTTTTACGAAAACAGAAGTAAGAAATTGTAAGAAAATACGCCGATAATTATTTCAAATGGTTGTAACTCTGAAAATAATTTGAATTTTTCAAAAATCATAGTTGAGCCTTTGTACAGAGGTCTGAGCTATATACAGACAAAATATTAATACAATAAAAGCATTTTTACACAAGGAGAACATTTGGAAAAAAGGTTATTCTAAGTTAATTTTTTGCCAAAATATTGCATTTAAATAATTTTTTTTGTCATAATGTCCTTAAAACAATTTTATACATGTATTCTAATCTAAGTGACACTAAATATCATGAAAATTATACATTTATGCGTTTTTTTAAAATCATGGTTCCGAACGTATTCGGATACCTTAAGTATTTGTTGATCTTTCTCGTAACTCTTGAATAGTGACAGTGAAGTAAATAAAATCATTAGCTTTGTGTTTGTGGTTCTTGCTAGAATTTTTGGTTATGGGTGTCCTAACGCAAGATCGGGTTCATGTCACACAAACTTTCAAGTACGGGATTCTCAGAGCTAGACAGTCAAAATTTGGGGGACCATGACAAATCTTGTTGGTTATTCTCCATTGTAGGGAAAATAGAGGACCGCAAATTGTTTTTTGCGTCGCGCCAAGGTAGTCAGAAAATGCGCATTGAACCAAGATTTTTTTCCAGTGCACAATCAAAGATTGGTCTTGTATTTTTCACTATTAGGAAAACGCAGTTCCTTTATTTCTTTGTGCGGAAAACAAAGTAACTAAAAGTGTTTTTACTAAGATATTCCCCGCAGTTTAGAGGATTATATGTCACAAGAAGATTTTAAGATTGTAAGAAAATTGAGACTAAATTCAATTTGATCTATTATCCCATTGCTACATATATTCATGCAGCATCTGTGAAAATACAGAAACTTATAAGTTTCGATCAAGTTACGAAGACGACATCAGAACTCTGGCATTCTCTCTCTAAACTACGACACTATTTCACGGAAGGACACAGAGCCACAATGGATGTATAGGGAGTCAGCCTCTCCAATGGTACTAGAGCTCGAACTCATGACACGCCAACCATCAGCTCGTGAAGATGACTACTAAGCTACCATGGCCACTTCAAAACTTTGAGAACTATAAAGCAATAATTCCTTCAAAAAATGTTTTAGTTTACTTAGGTTATTGAAGAAAAGACTACAAAAAAACCTTAACCTTATAAAAACCTTAAAGCAAACTAACAAAGGGAGGGCACGACTAAAGAAATTCATTTGGGGAAGAGACTTTGTGTAACAGTAGTACTCCTATAGGGTATTCAAACCCCAATGTAATTCCCCCGAATGGCCAGACAGTTCTGAGAAAATAGCCTTCGAAATTCATACTTAGCTTTCTTCAAGTTCTTTTCTCCCTGATACAACGTCGCCGTGGCAT
>BMAV01028225.1:539938-585079 GCA_019973955.1 Trichonephila inaurata madagascariensis
ATGTTTGGCGCAGTATAACCAAAACTGGCTCTTGCGCCATAAAACACCAAACTCAACTCAACTCAACCCACACCCCGCGCTTCCACATGATTGGGTTCTCGAGTTCATGTCACGTCCCGCGATAGCATGGGAATCGGCAGCAAACAAATGTAAGTACAAACATTATTTTCAGATTCATCGGTTTATGTATGTTTTCTCGCTACATTGAATACGTCCACGTTCCTCGGTATAATAGTCGATCATAGATGTTCGGGCATTCAACTTGACAATTTTCTGTGACTTTTTTTATAGTAAAAATAGTAATCTGTTAAATTTTAAAAGAGGGATACAATGTCGAAAACAAGTATATAGAAAAAAAGCATACAATTTTAATAGAATGACTACACCTACGCCACTGGATGGACCGCAACACTTAAAAAACATTAGAAGTAGCCCATACCCTGGAAAAGTCCCCCCACTCTTGGTTGTAAATTTAAAATAAGGACAAGATTCACGTGTATTATTTATATCAGAGTACATTGTATATAAAATTTTGTTGTATTAAATGCCTCTCACTTAAAATTTCAAAACGATGTATAACGGGATAGCTTAAGCGAGGTCATTCGTAAACTTACATAGAGTAATATTCCTTAAAGTTTTACTTAGAGTTTAACTGCCACCTCTTTACAGTGGAAGCGAATTAAGCAGTTTGGTTCTAAGCTATTACAGTAAAGTGAATAAGAGAGATGAGGGCTGAAATATAAAGCTGTTAGTTAGTTGAGAAGTTAGCAATTAGATTAATCAAAGTACTGAAGTACTTCTATAAGTATTCCATTAGTACTTCACCTAAATGCAGGTACTTATTGTCTTTGATAGTGAAGTCCATTTTGGGAAGCTGCATATGTCTTATTGAACGTCGGATCTGAGACCTCAACGCAAATACGAGAGCTTCTGCTATTTTGAGAGAGCTACAGTTCT
This sequence comes from Trichonephila inaurata madagascariensis, assembly GCA_019973955.1. Classification (NCBI taxonomy): domain Eukaryota; kingdom Metazoa; phylum Arthropoda; class Arachnida; order Araneae; family Nephilidae; genus Trichonephila; species Trichonephila inaurata. The sequence continues at coordinate 540,896 of BMAV01028225.1, forward strand.
GAGTGTCTGCAAATATTGCAAGAAAGGGAATTTTTATAACTTAAGGCATCCGACTACGTTCTGAACCGTGATTTTGCAAAAGCGTGTAAATGGATAATATTTATAATATTTAGTGTCACTTAGATTAGAATACATGTATAAAATTGTTTTAAGGACATTATGACAAAAAAAAAATTATTTAAATACAATGTTTTGGCAAAAAATTAACTTAGAATAACCTTTTCTCCAAATGTTCTCCTTTTGTAAAAAATGCTTCTATTGTATTAATATTTTGCCTGTATTCAGCTCAGACCTCTGTACAGAGGCTCAACTAGAATTTTTGAAATGCATAACTCGGAAGTCGGTTTATCCATGTTTTACGAAAACAGAAGTAAGAAATTTTAAGAAAATACGCCGATAATTATTTCAAATGGTTGTAACTCTGAAAATAATTTGAATTTTTCAAAAATCATAGTTGAGCCTTTGTACAGAGGTCTGAGCTATATACAGACAAAATATTAATACAATAAAAGCATTTTTACACAAGGAGAACATTTGGAAAAAGGTTATTCTAAGTTAATTTTTTGCCAAAATATTGCATTTAAATAATTTTTTTTGTCATAATGTCCTTAAAACAATTTTATACATGCATTCTAATCTAAGTGACACTAAATATCATGAAAATTATACATTTATGCGTTTTTTTAAAATCATGGTTCCGAACGTATTCGGATACCTTAAGTATTTGTTGATCTTTCTCGTAACTCTTGAATAGTGACAGTGAAGTAAATAAAATCATTAGCTTTGTGTTTGTGGTTCTTGCTAGAATTTTTGGTTATGGGTGTCCTAACGCAAGATCGGGTTCATGTCACACAAACTTTCAAGTACGGGATTCTCAGAGCTAGAGAGTCAAAATTTGGGGGACCATGACAAATCTTGTTGGTTATTCTCCATTGTAGGGAAAATAGAGGACCGCAAATTGTTTTTTGCGTCGCGCCAAGGTAGTCAGAAAATGCGCATTGAACCAAGATTTTTTTCCAGTGCACAATCAAAGATTGGTCTTGTATTTTTCACTATTAGGAAAACGCAGTTCCTTTATTTCTTTGTGCGGAAAACAAAGTAACTAAAAGTGTTTTTACTAAGATATTCCCCGCAGTTTAGAGGATTATATGTCACAAGAAGATTTTAAGATTGTAAGAAAATTGAGACTAAATTCAATTTGATCTATTATCCCATTGCTACATATATTCATGCAGCATCTGTGAAAATACAGAAACTTATAAGTTTCGATCAAGTTACGAAGACGACATCAGAACTCTGGCATTCTCTCTCTAAACTACGACACTATTTCACGGAAGGACACAGAGCCACAATGGATGTATAGGGAGTCAGCCTCTCCAATGGTACTAGAGCTCGAACTCATGACACGCCAACCATCAGCTCGTGAAGATGACTACTAAGCTACCATGGCCACTTCAAAACTTTGAGAACTATAAAGCAATAATTCCTTCAAAAAATGTTTTAGTTTACTTAGGTTATTGAAGAAAAGACTACAAAAAAACCTTAACCTTATAAAAACCTTAAAGCAAACTAACAAAGGGAGGGCACGACTAAAGAAATTCATTTGGGGAAGAGACTTTGTGTAACAGTAGTACTCCTATAGGGTATTCAAACCCCAATGTAATTCCCCCGAATGGCCAGACAGTTCTGAGAAAATAGCCTTCGAAATTCATACTTAGCTTTCTTCAAGTTCTTTTCTCCCTGATACAACGTCGCCGTGGCATGATAGTCAGCGTGTCAGAGAACTACGTAATGGATCAGGGTTTGATTCGCGTGAGCGGCCACAACTTCCTGTTTTTATTTTTTTTCTCTCCAATTTATTTTATTATTTATTTTCAGAATTAAGCAATTTTATTTTTTAAAAAAGACTTATTGATTTTTAAATGATATTCTATATAATTATAGTAACTATTTTACTTTTTTAAAACACAAAAGAACTAATAGTTATGATAATAATACTTATAAATAAAAAGTAAAAATAAATTAAATAATAATAAATAAAGTTAAATAAATATAAACAAAAATTAAAAATAAATTAAATAATAATAAATGAAGTTAAATAAATATAAATAAAAAATACAAATAAATTAAATTATAATAAATAAAGTTAAATAAAAATATAAGTAAAAAGTTAACTTTGTCTTATATAATTTTTTTTTATTACGTACAAGAACCTGAGTGATAATTATCATAAAAACATTCAAAACAATTAATTTTTTGACATGTAGATCAGTTAATAAAAGAAGAATTACCGCGAGAACAATGTTTTTTAAGTAACAATGTTATATTGTAAAAACAGACGTAAAAATAGCAAAAACGTTTAAGCAATAGTGTAGTAACCAAAATCCGTTATCCTACTGATTTCTCATCTTTTTGGAGCATTCTTTGTTTTTAAAAGAATTCTTTGTTCTTAAAAGAATAACACCTCCTCTTAAAAGCAGCTGCCTTTCTCTTGGTCAAGATCCGTTTGTTAAAAACGTAAGTAAAATTTTATGGCCATTTAGGTATAAGGAATAATTTTAAAAATACAATTAATTAGATTTTATTGTAATTGTAGTTAAACCATATATTAGTTGTTTTTGTGTTTTAAAAAAGTAAAACAGTTACTATAATTATATAGAATATCATTTAAAAATCATTGAGTCTTTTTTTAAAAAATAAAATTATTTAATTCTGAAAATAAATAATAAAATAAATTGGAGAAAAAAAAAAAAGGAAGTTGTGTGTGTGTGTGTGGCCGCTCGTGTGAATCAAACTCTGACCCATTACATAGTTCTCTGACACGCTGACGATCATGCCTCGGCGACGTTGTATCAGGGAAAAAAATAACTTGTATATAAGCTAAGTATGAATTTCGAAGACTATTTTCTCGGAATTGACTGGCCATTCGGCGGAATTACATTGGGGTTTGAATACCCTATAGCAGTACTACTGTTACACAAAGTCTCGTCCCCAAATGAATTTCCTTAGTCGTGCCCTCCCCTTGTAAGATGAAATCTTAAAGCAAACTTGGGCCATAGAAATAGTTAAAGATAATTAAAATTGTAGCAAATTAATTTTAACTAAAACAAACTATTAGTGAACTCATAAGAAGAGAAATTGTCGTATCTGATAATTTGCTCAAAAATCAGAGCAAGATAACCTATAACACTATTTAAAAATAATTTCACCATTTCTTAAATTATATAAACGGTAAATCATAGTATATTTAGCTAAATGAGAAAATATTTTTTATTTTGAAAAACTCTTAAGATACTAAATGAAATTAAGGTATTAGACTTTTGTTTAAATATTAATAACAATAGTACAAAACGTAATAAGAAGAAATGCTTACATAGACATAAAAGAAATACTTATTCATCAAAATATAATTTTGCTCTTATTGTACACTATTATGTATAAAATTATATCTATTTAACTGTAATGAATAAAAATTATTCATTGTAGTTAAAGAGAAAGAATATTAAACATTTTTAAAACAGCTATATTTTTAAATATGTATGAATTTTAGCAGACAATGTAAATTGCAAGTAATTAATTAATGAAATGTAAATATTCTATCAAAGATAAAATAACAAAATTGAGTTTAAAATTATATTCTGAAGATAAAAGACTAAAAAATATCCCTGAGGGGAATACTTTGCAGTCTGGAAGATTTTTAAATAAATATAATGACCTTTTTAATGCATATATATAGACAGAAATCTATAGAATACTAAAGATAAATGAAACAAAAAAAAACAGATATTGGAATTTTAAAAATTATGGATGCCGCATTATTATAAAAACACTTCTGACTTAGGACACATATCTTATATATAAAATAATTTATATAAAAGTGTGATTTAAGAAGTTTTGAGGCTAACCAACATTCCCCCTTTCTGTTTACAATATTGAGTGAAATCCTACTGAAAATAACGGATAGAATTTCTAAATCCATTACAAGAAAAAGGTAGCTTACTGAAAACTGCATTCAAAAATACATAACCTGCGCTGAATCTGTGAACAATGAAAAAGTTTTTGCCAGATCTTAGACCCAAGTACTAATTCAAAACATAGTATTATTAACTGAATTGTAGCACTTAGCAAAGAGTATAAAATTATAAGTACTAAAATAATTATATAGCACAAGTATAAAGATGAAAACTACACTTACTTGAGAAACTCTAGGAATATATTTGTATTTGTCTATAGAATATTACTGTTAAAATAAAACTAAAGGAATACGGAATGTTGACTGTAATTTGTACTAAACCAAATGTAAGTAACGTAGATAACTAAAAGTACGTCTAAATAGGAAAAAATGAGTATTCATGATGAAATCTATAAGAATAAACTATTAATATATTTCTGAGTACTGGTACACGCATATTACTTTCCCAATGAATTACTTTCATAGCATTTAAATTAAATTCAGCTCTTTTGTCATGAATATTAGTAGTTCTAACTCTATCTGTTTCTTATATTTCTATATCAAGAAAATTTGCTTCATTGATGTTCCATTTTTGTCTGAATTAAATTAAGATATTCAGGATAAAAATAAGTCTTCGGTTTAAAATTATCTTGTTTGTCAAATATAATAATATGATCTATATAACGAGAAATGTAATTTTCAGAATTATCTTTGATACTATTTTTATAATAATGTGAATATAAGTTACCTAGACAGTTGCTAACTGGGCCACCTTTGAACTAATCTTTTGATAGTAATTACCATTATAATGCATATAGTCCACTTTTAAAACAAACCTAATGAGATAACTAAAGGGATATCATAATTAATATTCTTATATATAAATAAATCATTTTTATGCAATTTTAAAATTATTTTTCTCATATCATCTATACCAGGAGAGAAGATCTTAAAAATCTAAAATATAGACTGGAAAAATCTTATTTTATCTTTAATTTGTCCAAGCTTACTTTCGTTACGCGTGCATTCGACAATAAAAAAAACTTCAATGAAAATGCTTTCAAAATCACAATTGCAAGCAACATATTCTTAATGGAATCACCAAATAGTAAATTATTTAAACTAAGAAGTACAAACTTGGGCCAAATTAAAAGGCTTCCATCAAGATAAAACATTCTGTGTGTGCGTGTCGCCATGGTCATGGTCTTGAATTCGTTGCCCGCAAGTCACGCTTTTACGTCTTAGTACTATTGAAAACTTGCCATGTGAAAGAACTAATGAACATGAACTCAGTATTGGCTCCAAATTCTTGAGTGGGTGAGCTGTGGAAGTTTGAGAATGTGATGCCAAATCGTGCAGGCCTCGTCACTACACCGAGGTTCAAAATTACGAGTTACGTCACCGATAACCCTCGCATTGTTTTACATAGATAGTGACATTAAGAAAAAGTTTTACAAAAATCTCTCTCTTTCTATATATATGTATTACATTTCCAAATACACAAAAACATATATTTGTTGCTTCTATCTATTCCCTGAAAACGCTTTCTGAAATCAAAACATTATTACTGAGACTAAAGAATTAAAAATACAAATAGTAAATATTTAATTAGCTCAACATAAAAATTGTTTCAATTTATTTAAGCAATTTGTATCAAACATTCATTAGCTTTCTTTCCAAAAGAATACTTTTTTTCTTTTTAAAAATGTCCTTTTTCTATTTATTCAAAGTTTGAATCTTACAATAAATTCTATGTGTCATTTACTAATTACACGCAAAAAATATAAAAAGCGTATTTAATAGTTTCTTAAAATTTTAAATCAAGCGAAGCAATTGAAATTTTTCAAAAAAAAAAAAAATATAATATAAATTATTCATTAGAAATGCACCGATAAATTTAAAAAATTCTAAAGTAATTTCTATAAAGCTGAATAATTAGAATTAGATGCATTTAAAATCAATCATTATGAATTAAAGAAGAGAAGTTTTAATATAAACGTTTTTTTATAAATAGTAAGAATTACAAAGAGCTAAGAAAATTAATTTTTCAATCGGTTTTTTCCCCTACATTGTTTAAGTAAAGAAAAGCAAAGTTTTAGTATTATTTTAAGTAAAAATTATTGTGCGATGCCCTTTTTTTATATTAAGTAGCAGAATTCCTCGAATTAATTTTTTTACTTATTCTGTATGTGCTGCACATAGTTCTTTAATTTATTCTAAATTAAATCTTTACTTAAAAATTAAATTAGTTTTTGCTTAAGATAAAAATGAAAATAAAATGATACGAGTGCATTAAGATGAGCATATTAGAAATCAAACCAATTAATTTGGATAAATTTTTGTGCGTATAAATTTACGAGACAAATCCAATGTAAAACTGCTTAATTCCATTTCTAAGAATTAGTATTGAAACTTAAAAAAGAGAGTCGTAGTTCCTTAAATGGATAGTATCTGTATTTATTGGGGTTTTTTTTAATTCAGATTTTTATTGAAATATAAATATAAAATATTTTCATTTATACATATAAATGCTTTGTTCGTTTTTGTCGTAATTCTCTTGGATTTTTTTTTATCTTTCCGTAGTCTCATTATTAAAAAACCTACCATCATCAAATAACTTTAAATCTATAGTTATCTGTAAGGTAGTTCACTATACAGAGCTACTACAACGTAAGGTATAGCTTTATTTTTCAATTCTTACTATTAATTCACACTCTCTCTATATATATTTATTTATACATCTTGTTCAAATTTTCAGTCGCTAATAAAATACTTTTTATCCATGCACTCAAGTTCAAATACATTTTTTAAACTTGTAGTGGATGACACTTGATGTTAATACAGTTTTTTTCAAATATCAAATCATTAATTTAATTTGATAAATTAATTATAGTTAAAGAGATATATTCCAGTCGATATTATTCCTCTAGGTGGCAGCATTATTGGATGAAATAGCTTTTGTTAAATTTGTGATGAAAATTTAATTTAACCTGAATAATCACTTGCTAGTTAGACGTCAACATTCCTTTTACACTGGTCTTAAGATAAATTCCTACCTATTATATTCAACTTTTATTAAAAAAATGTAATTACAAACGTAATGTGGTTAAAAAACTTTTAATGTTCATTTAAAAGATGTTTTGCCACTTAATATTGTGATTCTGTCATATGCATATACATATTTATATTAATTGTAATTATTTAATAAAAAGAAACTAAAATATAAAATTTTTCTTTGTTGATCTAAGTAGAAAATGACTTAACTTTCTTTTTTACATTACTTGTTAAATTTGTATATCCCGTTCTGTGAGAAATACTGTATTATTCTTTTATTAAATCATTATTTATTTGATTTGATTTTAATTTACGTAACCTTCTGAAGCAATACGAGGGCTATTAGCAACGAACTTTGTAATTTTGAAACAGGATCAAGTGACGATGATGACACTTGAGCTCCCGTCCCTTCTCCAAACTTCCACACCAAGCCACCAGACGAATTTGAGCCTCGGTATATTTAACATTCATTATCCTACACCCTAGATCTTCAGTGGCACAAGGTTTTGAAGCCATGACGTGATAACGCCGACTACGAGCTTGCGACTTTATGAACACTTATCAACCGCAGAAGTCATTATATTATTTCATTATTTAACCCCTTAACTGCCCACTAAAAGTAACGCGATTCACCTCCCTCCCCCCAGTGCCACCATTTTTCACATAGGCTTGCGTATTCGGTGTATTGAAGATGAAAGAAAAGGCACAAATTAGCAAAGTTTTCTCTGAAATAAGTAAATCTCTTGCAAATAGTGTCAAGATCATTTTGTTGCATTCTAAAACCTTCGAAATAGTTTCACTGATAGCATCGCAAAGTAAAGAATCGTATTTCGGAAGGACGTATATATACGTCTATTGCACATAACGCAATGGATGTGCGAGACGAATATTTACGCCTGTGGCACTTAAGGAGTTAATAGTTACTCGTTACCAGTGTGAAATATTATCAAAAATAGCAAATTCAAACATACACTTAATTTTTAGTTGATTTCTTCTTACAATCATATATCTTTAAGTAAAAAAAAGTATACGCATATCTTTTTAATTAAATTTAAAATCCACTAATCTATAAATAAATGTACATAAAATCCACTTTTTCATACGAAATTAAAATTACAATCATAAAATATTTGTCTTTCTTCATACTTCTTATTAAATTGTCATCAATATATGCCGCAGTTCATTTTAGCCTTCGTATTCCAACAATATAATATCAATAATATGGTCTCACAACATTGACACATCTATATTCTTATCTGAATGAGATTTTTACAAAAATGTTTCATTAAAATATTTAACTAAGCCTTTCAAACAACTAATTTTCCTTAGAAAGCAAATTCATTTAAGATAAAAAAAAATAGCTATACTGACTGATAAAATGCTACTAAATTAGAAATAAGTTAAATTAGTAGTCTTGCTAGCAAAAAATATGAAAAGAGCTCGCTTTCAGTATACTCTTAATTTATCATAGATAAATAATTACATATTTCGCTCTCACCGCTATCCACGTTAACTTCTAGCGGACATTATCAGAATAAGGGATTGATTTTCTTTCATGACAGCATTAAATACTCCTACAGCTACGCATCACTTTAATCCATTCGATTTTAAAGGATTTACAAGTCGAATTTGTTTTTTAAGTCTCTGATAATAAAAAACAAAGCCCGTCACCAACAGAGCCATGCCTTTCTTGTAGAGGATAAAACAACAAAAAATGTTAAGCCTTTCTTTGTTCGCTTATCATATTCGTGCAGGCGGTTGCCGTTGTGAATATTTTCGTCGAGGGGGGGGGGCAGAATTAATGCATCGCTTAATATCCATTTTAAGAGAAAAACAAATGGGACTTAGCTATAAAAGAGGCACTTTGAATCAAAGTTAGAAAAGTTACGCGAAATTTTTAAATGATAAATTAACAAATTGTAAGCAATTGCGAAGTAATTAATTATAAATTGAAATGACGTTTTGAATTTTATCACTGTTGAAGTTAATGAGATTAGATTTCAGTTCGAAGTTAATTACGAACTCGAATAGAAAACTAACCAAATAAAAATTCGTGACACAATTAAATAGCATATGATAGTTTTAGTGACGTAATAAGCCATAAACTCGTACAAGTAATATAACTTTAGGAAAACTCATAAGATAGATTAATTAACAATAAACTATTTTATCTGAATATATCATTTTCTTTTAAATTAGAGTTTTAGACTAATACTACATAAACATTATCTTAAATAACAGAAATGCTCAAAAAACAATTCATTATCCTAATTTTAACACTATTTTTACATTTTTAATCTATTTTTAGCTACTTCAGTATTTTATTCACTCATAGTTCTATTAGAATGAAATTGAAAAAAAAAGTAATACTTTGTGAAACATTCTTTTCATTTCTGTATTGCAAAAACTATAAAAGCTTTACCTATTTTTTTAAGAAAGTTAAGGGGTATATAATTAAATATAACCTTTCACACATACTTCTGAGCTTCGATGATTACTTCGAGATTAATTAATTTCGAATCAACTATTTTCAAAACATTCTTTATCAATGCTTTAATGCCAACATTGAAAGCAAGTTTTCACGTTTACTTAAGCAGAATATGCATCTAAAGTGCGCCATTTGCTATCTTTTGGAAAAATATGTTTGAATTTTAATTGAAAATATACGCTAGAAGAGCTCAAAATTATGTGAACCATACATATCCTGAAAGGAATTCAAATACTTTCTGATGCAATCAGAAAAGGATCAAACATCTGATTTTTATATTTAATGATAAGTATTCTAAAATAATTTTAAATCTAAACTGAAAACTTTATGGTCACTGAATTTTATGCAGTTTTTGTGATACTCTTTTGAAACCTTTTATACCCATTTCTGTTATTTGTTCATTGTGCATTTGTTCCCTCGATTTTCAACTCTAAGTAATCATTTGAAATTCTATTAATTCTTAAACCGTAATAAACGCAGTTTTACGCAAAACATCCCACTATCCGAGTAGGTAGATTTAATTTTATGTTTACCAAAATACACGATTCCAAGGAATGTATTTCCACTTGACGGGTTCCTAAAGCCAAAATTTCCTCGTGTCGATTTAATTAAAAATATTTTCAATTACCACTTAAAAATTTTGTTATAGATATTCTTATATAGCTCTCTAGTTAGAAATCAATGTCGCAAGAGTATTCAAAGAAGCTTTTAGAGATTAAACTTAAGATTAAACAATTCTCCATTATTTAGAGATCAGAGGGCAAATTTAAAGGTCTCAAGGGATACACAAACACCCATTGAGTGGCGTAACTTGTTTGTTTAAAGACTTCAAAGGAATGAAACTTCAAAGTGGATTAGAAAAGCAGTCATTTCCACGTTCCTGAAAGGTAATGGATATACAGATTCAATACAGTAGATAAATAGTGTAGTTTGAGGCACTTTAATAATAAACGATGACTCGAGAACTGTTGCTGAGAAATAGATAGCAAAAAGGGACAGTTTGGATAGGCTTTATGTGAGAAGTCTTATAATTAGATTCTAACACAAATATTAGTCAAATATAAGTTTGAATTTAGCCTTTTAAGATGTGGTCTTGATTTTATATGTATATTAGTTTTAAATTATGTTTACGGTATCCCACTGAGTTTGAAATCTTGATTTTGATGAACATTATAAGAGAATAATTTAATGATATTTAGTAATTTGAGAGTTAGAATATGCATGTACAATTATTTTAATAATATCGTTACAATAAAAAACTATTTAACCCTCTAAGCGGTCTGCACTTAAAGTCTTGCCATTCTGGAGATGCTTCAAAAATACACCGCACATATTTTTTTGCTTTCAGATGGGGTTCTCAAAAGCGGTTGAGCCGTATTTTTAAGAATGCGGCTAGGCCGTTTTTGGGAATCTTGCTTGAAGGCAGAAAAAAGCATCTCTGGAATGGCGGAATTTTACGTGCAGACCGCTTGGAGGGTTAAATGCAATTGTTTGACAAAAAATGAGGAAAAAAGGACATATTTTCTAAATACTCTCCTCTCGTGAAAAATGCTTCTATATTAATAATGTTTTGCCTATATATAGCTAAGACTTCTCAACAGAGCCTGAACTTGGAGTTTTGAAAAATTCACATTATTTTCAGTTATTATCAATTGAAATGATTACTGGTGTTCTTTCATTAAAATTTCTTTACTCTGAAGCATTAAAATATGAATAACAATCCACTTCTAAATTACACATTTCAAAAATTCTAGTTTATGCTTTGTAGAGAGAAACCTTAGCTATATACAGGCAAAATATTATTATTAAGGAAGCATTTATTATAAATGGAGAATGTTTTTAATGTATGTTATTCTTCATTCTTTATTTGCAAATAATGCATTTAAATCATTATTTCTTCTAATAATATAATTAAAACAGTTGTATATACCTATTCTAATTCAAGTGTCACTAGATATCAAAAAATTATTCCTTTATACGCTTTTTCAAAATCACGGTTACGAACGTAGTCAGATACTTTAAAAAGAAAAAAAAATATTGTAAATTGGTTTATATCCACATATTAGAGATAACGAATATTTGTGAAGTTAGTATTGATGAAATCTTACAACTTGATTTTAAATATAATATATAGTCAGACAATATTTTATAAATATATTTTCTAATTCTGCATTATTTTCTTATAAATTTTATAAGAGAAGTCATATATTAGGCATTTAAAACGTTATTTGAATTACTTGATGTTTTTACTTTGTAAATACAAATAACTTGATGATCTAATAGATGGAAATGTAATGCAACTTCCGAAAAGAAGTTAACACGATAAAAAAAATTATAATATGACGTCTCATTGATTTTAACACCTTATTAATATCATTTGAGGTTTATCAAGTTAACCTAAAATATCTTGAGGATATCTGTACTTGAAAAATTGATAGAAGTTTTTTATTATATAATTTTCTATTTAAATGTTTAAAATCCTTTAAGACTACGATTATTTTGAAAAAAGCATATAAATGAAAATTTTTCTTAAATATTTAGTGTTGGTTGAATTAGAATATACATATAAAATTGTTTAAAGAATAATATTACAATAAAAAAAATATTTGAAAGCAAATGTTTGAGGAAAAAATGAAAAAGTAAAGAACATGTTTAAAAAATATTCTATACATTTAAGGGAAATTCTTCTATAATAATAATAATAATATTTTGCCGATACTAGTTTGATATCACGGGGCAAGGCGCCAAGCAGCGTTTGTTGCCACTGAAATGGAATCTAAGATGGTGGAAGTTAAATTTAAGGATCGTCAGGAAGATAATTTTAAAAAATTGTATTGAAATACATTGAAATATATTTCAAAAGGAGAATACAGGAAGAGATTGAGAATAACAAAGATCAATCAATAAATAATGTATAACAATATAATATAATAAAAAGTTACATATACTAATAATATTATGCAATATATAATAATCTTATAATATAATTTAATAGTAATTATATATAATATTCATATAGTATGATTTAATAAGGATTATTATACATAATAATAATAATAATATAATATAACTTATAATAGTAATTATAAAAAGAATAATCATGGAATTATAATATATAAATTATACATAAGAATACTCATATAACATAATAATTATAAATAAATGACATGATAATAGTTATAAATGAACAGCAAAACAATAATTATAAATAAATAACATGATAATAGATATAAATGAATAACAAAATAAAAATTATAAATAAAGGACATAATATGTAATAATATTTATAAATAAACATAATAAAAAACAATTATTATAAATAACGAATATTATATGATTATTACACAAAATAATATTTGTATTCTTATATTATTAACAAAATAATTAAATAATATATATTAAAATTAATAATGATTATCAATTAAAAAGTACTAAAAACTTGCAATATTCCAAAAATATAAAGGTAAACATATTGTAATGTTATCGCCCACCTTGGCGAACATAAACAACTTAGCGCGTGCCCCGCGATATCAAACTAGTTCCATTTTGCCTATATATATATCTGGGAAACTTCTGTACAGAGCCTGAAATAGAATGTTTGAAATACATAATTTAAAAGTGGATTTATTCATATTTTAATACATAACAGAAACTCAGTGGTGCAACAGCCCATGTGCCCATCTCAATATACGTGACCATTGGGTGCTGAGGTGCATGAGCATATGTCTCGATCAGGTGCTCAGTCTGAAGCGAGACCCTAGTGTTTAAGTCCCCAAGCAAGCTTGGTACTCATTTATCGACCCACTGCAGTAGGGATGAAAGGCTTAGTCGACCTTGCCCAGCCCAGGAACAGAACCCTGACCTGTGGAAGCGCGATACACTACCACTCGACCACTGGGCCTTCATTTTAATACGTATAAGAGCAGATAAATTTTAACATAAAATATCTGTTATTATTTCAGTTAATCGTAACCCTGGAAATAATGTAAATCTTTCAAAAATCCTAGTTCAAACTTTATTTAGAAGTCTAAGCTATATACATGCAAAATACTATTGTATACAATTCTGAACGTAGTCAACTTAAATTATGAAACTAGAAATCAATTAAGTTTTTAAACTTATGCTTTTTGAAGAGCGAATTTATCATTCAAATACTGGAATGGAAAATGAACATTTTTGAAACTAATTTAAGAAATAATTTATAAAAAAATAATACAAATAGAATAGTTATTTCATTCAGAGCATTATAAACGCTTGTAAACATATCCTTTTTCCAACAATAGTTAAGAAAAAAATAGTAATTTCAATTTCACTGCGTTATAATTAAAAACGTAAAAAATATTCAGCATTGCGGCGCAAAATGTGCTTTGTCAGTTATTTTAATTAACAATTAATAAATTGTAGCAATTTTTCTGTTGAATAACAAAATAGAATTTTTAGTTAAAATTTAATCTACTGCTATAAATTGAATAAATTATAAATATCTGTCAAACATTTAAAATTGATATCTAAAAAAGTTCAATAAAACAACTGCATATCTAAATTTTACGCAATCGTTATGAATTACAAGGATTACATTAAATTTCTTTTTTCACAATTTACAATAGTTTATATTAATTAATTTTCATTAGTTATTTAATGTATCGTGATAAATTATCGAATCTTAATAAATGTAATTAATTTAATGTATAATAATTTAATTTTTATAAATTGTATTAATTTATCATTGTAAAATAAAAAACAACGATATAAAATAGACTTTTAAAGTGACATTAAAATATATATTTCAAATACCTTTCTAAGTATGTATAAAATTTCATTACATACTCTCGTTTTAAATGTTCAGTAGTCGAATTTTGTTCAAAAGAAACAGTGTTTACCAACAATTATTAAGTTACAAAACTAATTGAAATAAAATTATTCATTCACAGAAATTAGTCTCATATTTCTCCATTTGCGAATCAAGAAAAGTAAAATTAATTTCCTTTAAAGACAATCTCTCAACTGTATTTTCTTGCAAAACGAAACTATCAAGTCAACTAGTCTTTTTTTAAGCATATAAAACTGAATTAATAAAAGCTATATATTTACAGATTTAATCAAAATACTTCTTGGATCTAGAATAAAATAATTTTCCTCATATTACAAACGCTTATGAATATATTAGCTAGGTAAAGTGATCTCTTAACTTTTTAAACCTGTAAAAAAATATTTAAATTGTCTTACGACTTAGCATGCATTTAGTAAAATACACTACCTAGTCACGTTGCTTACACAAGAGTACAAAGAGTACTCAGAAATTTTAATATTTAAAATGAAACGAAGATAAATATAGCTTAAAATTAATTATCTCCAGATAATGCTGGATCTATTTGAGTATCAAGTAGTTGAATCTGAAACCAGCCCGTTTTTCTATACAAATTAAATGATAAAACTCAAATTAATTAATTTTTTTTTTTACTTCTACAAAAGTATGTAATCAGAATCTTTTCTTTTCTACGGAGTATTTTTAACAGAAGAGCTTAGATCTTAAAATAGCAAATGCCTACATAAAAATGCAAATTAATATTATATATAATTGTTAAAAAAAATTTTACAATGCATAAATTAATGTTAAATTATGTCCGACTACGTTCGGAACCGTGATTTTGCAAAAGCGTGTAAATGGATAATATTTATGATATTTAGAGTCACTTAGATTAGAATACATGTATAAAATTGTTTTAAGGACATTATGACAAAAAAAATTATATAAATACAATATTATGGCAAAAAATTAACTTAGAATAACCTTTTTCCAAATGTCCTGCTTTTGTAAAAAATGCTTCTATTGTATTAATATTTCGCCTGTATATAGCTCAGACCTCTGTACATAGGCTCAACCATGATTTTTGAAAAATTCAAATTATTTTCAGAGTTACAACCATTTGAAATAATTATCGGCGTATTTTCTTAAAATTTCTCCCTTCTGTTTTCGTAAAACATGGATAAACCGACTTCCAAGTTATGCGTTTCAAAAATTCTAGTTGAGCCTCTGTAAAGAGGTCTGAGCTATATACAGGCAAAATATTAATACAATAGAAGCATTTTTTACAAAAGGAGAACATCTGGAAAAAAGGTTACTCTAAGTTAATTTTTTGCCAAAATATTGTAATTAAATAATTTTTTTTCGTCATAATGTCCTTAAAACAATTTTATACATGTATTCTAATCTAAGTGACACTAAATATCATAAATATTATCCATTCACACGCTTTTGCAAAATCACGGTTCCGAACGTAGTCGGATACCTTAAATAAATTGGTATGAGAATATTTTGTTGTTATCTTACAATATGTAATGTACACGCTGTAATCAGTTATTACTTAAAAAAATATTTAACCAGTTAACGATGATTTACGAGTATACTCGTCATGGAGAAATTGTAGGAATATGAGTATACTCGTCAAGCGTAAAAGGTAGTGACCATTGGCTGTTTAAATTGTAATTTTTGAGGAAAGCAAAACATATATTCTCAAATTTCTAGATGTTTAGAATATTTTGAGGCCAGGTCGAAGTAATGCAAATGAATAAAAAAAATGAAACACACATTTAAGCATTATTAACATTATTAACATAACGTCCCCATATGCACCGGCTGAAATAGCGTATAAGTTCGCATAACGAATTTATTTATGTGCGATGATAATGATTTTAGATGTTAGCCGAAAAGAGGCAAAGGCAAAAGTACCTTTATATGTATTTAATTTTTTTTTTCGTTTTTGAGTAATTTGTTTGCAATATATGTTTATTTTAACCAAATAAACAAGTATTAGTAATAAAATTGGCAATTTTATAAAATAAACCCATCTTTTTTATACAATATTTTAACAGTGACACTTATTCTGTGATTGACGAGTATATTCGTCATCCCTCGATTTCCTTGACAAACATAGTTGCGCTCTCTCCAACGGGGACGTCACAATTCACTGGTTAATAATATGATATAGTAAGTGAGTTTATCCTATCTAAGTAATGTTTTCAGATAATGGAAGTTAATTATAAAATTTAGTTTAATTAAATATTGCTTATAGAATACCTTTTGCACAGAGACAAAATATTAGTATACATAGTTTCAATTTTTTGTGATTTGATTTGATTTTGATTTTGATTTACGTCGCACTTTAAATCAACACGACAGATTTTAATCACGGACCTCATAATTTAAGCTACACCCAAGTGACGAGGATGATGCCTGAGTAGAATCCCCCTCTTCTAGCTTCCACATGACACTAATATGCAGAATTCGAGCTTTGACAGATTTAACGTTAATCGATCCCTCTAAACGATGGGTCATCAGTGAAACACTAGGATTCGAACTCTCAACTCCGTAATGCTGTAACCTAGACTTGACCCCTTAACTGCCGTTTAAAAGTCATGCGGCTCGCTCCACAGTTCCACCGTTTTTCATATTAGGGGGGAGGAGTGAGAACGAGCACAAATAAGCAAATTTTTCTCTGAAATAAGTAAATCCTTAGCAAACACTGTCAAGGTAATTTTATATCATTCCAAAGCCATCGGAATGGTTTTACTGATAGCAGTGCGAAGGAAAGGATCGTATTCCGCAAACACGGATATATATGTCTGGGGCACTTAACGCCCTGGTTGAGAGAGATGAATATATACGCTGGTGGCAGTTAGGGTGTTAAGTATTCTCTGATGAAATTCTAACAAAATTTAATATTGTTTTTATGTGTGCTCCTTGCTATGCTTTGATAAATCATT
Organism: Trichonephila inaurata madagascariensis; assembly: GCA_019973955.1. Lineage (NCBI taxonomy): Eukaryota > Metazoa > Arthropoda > Arachnida > Araneae > Nephilidae > Trichonephila > Trichonephila inaurata. The sequence goes on from BMAV01028225.1 coordinate 558,154, forward strand.
TTTACAATCAATACATCTTTGTTTGAAATTTTATAAATGCTAATTGTAAAGTCGAACATACACTGATGTTTTAAATCTCTACATTCTTATATGAAAAAAAAAGTTATTTTTTTTTAAATTAATCAAAATAAAATTTATTTTCTGAAATTAACAGTGGGAGAATAAACTATAACAATGTCCAGAAAAGAAATTGCTTATTAATAAAATGTGGTATATTTACGATAAATATGCATCAAGACTTAGGATGACATTTAAAATTTACATTTCTGCATTAATTTTTTATACTATTACTCAAAGGTTTAGTTTATTGACACTAATTTCTCAGAACTAATAACATTTAAGTTATTTATAACTTTCGATAAAAAAACTTGACAATGACCACATAACTAGGATTTACTTAAACATTCAATTCCTAAGTTGATTGATTGATTGTTCATTAACATCGCCCTTTGATGCAACACGAGGGTAGTTTTCAACGAACATTGTTATTCTAAATCGTGTTCTAGTGAAGAGGACACAACACTCGTGCTGGCGCTCCCATCTCCAAACTTCCACAGCTTTCCAACGCGAGAACTTTGTGCATCAAAAAGTTTATCATGCATCAGCCCATTTACATAAATGGATTTTCATTACAATGGGACTCGAACCCAGGTGTCAGGAGAATAATGTTGGCAACGAGTTCGAGGCCATAACCTCTTGATTGCCGTGGTCACATGCTCATGTTGAAAGCCATTACGGATGAGTTTATAACTGATACAGATTTAAATAAAAAAACTATTAGCATGAAAAATGAAAATTCCAAAACGTCAGATTAAGAAATATTTCATGATTAAAATGTAAATAAATAAAATTGTAATACATTTTAGGGCTTTTTTAGTTTGTTTTTTTATAAAACTGTACTGTAGGGTTTAATAACACGAGATTAAAAGTAAGATAAACTGATTTTTTATTACTTTTTAATGGTCCTTAATCCTAAATAAATTTTTTTGTTGAAACACTAAAAATAATTTTTTTTTATACAATATGTTTTTTTTTCCTTAAAATTTTGAATAAAAACCATGAAAGTTTGATTCAAAAAGATCTGAATGAAACAAAAAAAAATAATAAACCAATAAAACCATTGAGAAAATAATGTGCTTAAAAATAGATTAAGAAATAATGAATAGCTAAAATAGGTATTTACCTTTAAATAATACAATCTCATTCTTTTTTTAGCTCAATTCGATAATTACGGTCATACATTTAGCAAAAGTCGAAACATTTCGAAGAATGAAAAAAGCAGAATGATTTTGTTTAATGATTCAAAACACAAGACTTCATCATTGTTTAACTTTCTCTTTTCTATAAGTAAAAGGTTAAAACAACATTTAAATTGTGATCTCAAAGAATGTCAAAGAAAAGGGCTAGAGCAGCTTTATTAGTTTAGTGTAATTTCAAATACGTTGGAAAACGTTCTAGGAAATCGAATTCCCGTTCCTTCTGTCCGCATTGACTGAATGTGTGCTTAACAAATTTTACTCTTTTATCGAAGTCTTACCCTTCACAATACATTCAGCATTTAAAGAATGCTTTGCTTTTTCAGGGGTGGTTTTTAATAAGATTTTAATCCCCTCAAAGGACTATTTCATTATTTTGTTTCTTTACTCTCTGTAACATTAACAGAAAATATAATCATGACATTCTGAACAGAATGCGAATCTAATTCTGTTTTATGAATACACAACCTAAAACTCAATCACTCTAGAACTATTATTATTGAATACTATAAGGCTGAAATACGTCTTTCTGAATACGTCTTCAGATGATATTTTTTTGTGGTGAAAATATTTTTAGCACATTTTCAAGACAAATATAATCAGAGGACAGTTTTGACAGTTTTCATACACAAATTTCAATACTTACTTTTATAACTATTAGTATGACATTTTTATTTTTATAAATACGAGAAACTGATTTTATCCACAACTTATTTATCTGATTTTCCCTTGATTTCTTATACACATCAAATTTAAGTCATATAGAATATGTTAAATCTAAATTTGCAGTATCCATCACCTTTATAAATGTATATTGTTTAATAGTAAACATTTATTTTCCTACAGGAGTTTTTTTCCCTCGAACTTTTAACTTTTTTTCACAGTTTGCATGTGAAAGTTTTATGTTTAACCTCTTAACTGCTGATTAAAAGTTACGCGATTCGCTCCTCTGTGGCACTGTTTTTCACACAGGTGCAAGTATGCGGTGCATAAAGGGAGGTGGAACAATGACACAAATAAGCAAATCTTTTTCTGAAATAAGATAATCCTTCGTAAACACTGTCAAAGTCATTTTATTGCACTCTAAAGTCTTTGGAATAGTTTCACTGATAGCAAAGCAATGAATATAATCGCATTTCGGGGAAACGTATATATACGTCCTGGGCACTTAACGCACTGGTTGAGAGAGACGTATATATAAGCTGGTGGCACAGTTAAAGGATTAAACGACAGTTTTTTTTAAATGTTTGATACTATAAATGTCAATTAAATTAATGGAAAATAAACAGTGAATTAAGTCTTATACGATTGCATGTAAATCAGTGAATTAATGAGAGGGAGAGTTCTATTAACGTCACACTATAAAACAACAAGAGGACTATTGGCAACGGATCTCGTAATTTTGAACCTCGATTAAGTGACGAAGACGACATCTGAATTGGTACCTCCTCTTTTAACTACCACACCACAGGGAGGTCATTGAGGCACAACAGATTTAACGTGCCTCTGCCCTCTCTACAATGCGGGTCTTCATTGGGAACCGGACTCGACCCGACGACACTATGGCTACGAGTTCGTGACCATTACCACTAGGCTACCATGGCCATCAGAAATTTAATGCATAAACATCGAATACGTTCATTCTAAAGTATATTTCATATCTGATTATCATACATTACTTGCATTTTGTTTGTTTATTAATTCTATGAAAAATTTACATATACGTATAAACTCAGTTATATAATAAACACACTTTTACTTTAGAACATAAATATATTGATGAGAATTCCCTTTACACATAACTAAATTGTTGTTTTTTAAAAAAATATATTGGTTAAATAATCTTTTCCTTTAATAGAATTTGTAGCCTTCAATTTATTTCGTAATTAGGGGGAATTATATTGTACACTGTTGATCACACACACATTTAAACTGAAACACCATGAGGAGTAAGGGTAAAGTTATACAGGGTGCATCAATACAAATTGAGTGAACCTAGACAGATTTCAAAACAGATTGAGTGAACCTAGATGATGTAAAATCGTATAGGAATGCATGGTCGGAAATGCTTTTCTGTAGCGGTAATGGTGATGCAAAACACAAGAAAGAAATAACTCGAATATGTGGAGAAAACATGTTTATTATCTTTAGTACAGTAAAAAATTAAGAAAGAAGAACATTAAAGGGACAGTAAGAGTGCATGTCGGGGTGATAGAGGGTATGTTATTAGTTTGGAAAATCCTCCAGAATGTCGTATGGAAAATCCCGACAGGATTGTTGAGTACCGAGATTGTTCTGTACCAAATCCAGCACAGTCTCTTCGTTGCTAGACGTTCTTACTCTTCGCTAACGTTCCTGTGTGTCCACGATGAAGCATCCTCTGTCGAACAATCTCTGGGGCAAGCGCGCAAAGAAGGCGTAGGGAGTTTGGCTCCTTGGGTAACGTTGGGCGTACAATCGCTGTGCGGTTCATCCACGGCGATCAACAGCCCGTAGCTAGATGCATATCAGCAAGCTCAGCTTTCGTGAAACTTTCTATCCTTCTACCGCACTGTCGGCCTGCGAAATGAAGCTTCATAGCGAGAGCTGCGACAAAAACCAAGTGTGCGCATGCACCGTCATCTGATGTTTCAGTTTACGCAGCGCCATCTATCGCGCCCACCAACCGAAGATTTCCCAGCATTTTTCTGTAATAAGAATAATAAACAAGTTTTTAACTCTTATTCTTGTTCTATCTTTCTTGTGTTTCGTGTCGTCATTACCGCATCAGGCAAGCCTTTCCGACCATGCATTCCTAAGTAATTTCCCATTGTCTATGTGTACTCTATCTGTCCTATAAGTTTTTAACCGCTGTACTTATACACTCTGTATTTATATGGTCATCAACAAAAACAATATTTTCATTTTCTTTTAGATTTAAAAATTTTATTAACAAGAAACTGAGATAAATTTATAAATATTTGTGCGAAAATATAAAACAATATTTTTTTTTTCTCTTATACGAATATGTTTTCGAAATGTTTATCAAGTTATAATGGAATTCGAAACATAAATTGTCGAACTTATGAAATGTATTTTAATGTATTTAATATACACATTTCAAACTATTTTAATAACAACTTTATAAATTACACCAAACTTTTACTATAGTTTTTAAACTTCCGACTGCACAGTTTTTTAACACAATGAAAAAACAATCCCATTTTTAAATTATTATTTCATTTTACCATTATCAATAAAATAATTATTAAAATAAATTACTTTTATAGTAATAATTGAAAACCAGACGGTTCGATCATATATTAATGGACGTTATCACTTAAAAAAATGGTTTTATTTTTTCGACTAAGGTTTGACAAAGTAAATAGCTTAGATGGAACGAAAAGAATATATTTTTTAAAAATTTGTGACAGCAGATTTATAAATATCAGCATAATAACTATTTACTTTAATTAAAGCCATAAATATATAAACTTAATTTTTTTTAGAATATTTTGTATTTTCCTGTTATGTTTCAATTTTTTATGTCATGGGAAGGGGGAGTTTAATATATATGCAAAATCTATACGTACACAAAACAATTACTGAAAATAGTTTAAGCAAAATCAAAATTGAGACACAAATCAGATTGAAAATTTGTTTGTAAGTTAATTTATAGTTATCATCTAAGGGAGAATAGATAAAAGTTAAATCAAATTTAAAAAATTTTGAAATAATTTGAAAATATCAAAATTGAATTAAGATAATATGTTTTTTATTATTAAAAATCCATCTTGTACATACGCATTGTGTTAAGCGGTGACTTGTTTTAGATAGGTATTTAATTTATTTTAATAGGTTGTTTATAAAATTAAAAAACATCCATTACGTTAAAGTAACGTTATTTGTAATGTAAAAACTATTATTCTCAAAGACAAAATCTTTTATTATTAAAAATATTGCAACATATTTATAATTGCAAAGTAAAGATCAGAGTTCATGACATTTTGCATGCAATACAATATTTTAAAGTATACTTCAATTTTAATTAATGTTATTAATCTATAAAATAATGAATAGCGAAATATATATCTATACTACCAGGTATGCCTGTCCTTCGCACGGAAGTATTGAGAAATATAACAACCGAGATGGGGAAGAATTTTTTTAAAAAGTAATAAGCTCAAAATTTAATTAAAATTTTGAATAATTTTCAGTGAATTTCAAATTAGACTCCATTAAAAGAACGATGTAGCAAATGTAATATAAAAGTCAAATCGGTGAATTACCCGGTATTTCCAGGGTTCATGAGGCCAATATGTAAGTAATATCTAAGTAAAATACACTAATGGCCACCGTCAATGCAAGACCCTGAAGGAAGCATGCAAATAACATGAAATTTACAACATGCATTAGCGAAGGTGAGATATGCAAATGATTACAATTTCAGCGCAGACACACATCACGCGCGCCTGTGGCGCCACCTCAAAGCGCTATTTAAGGCTTGGAGATTTCGACGATTTCAAGTTCGGCAATTGTGTTTTTCTTGTGGTTTTTTCAAAAAACTATCAGTTATGTCTCGTAGAAAACAGCGATCAGCTTTTGATCAAGTATCTGAGTTCGACAGAGGAAGGATAGTGGCCTACCGAGATTGTGGATTATCTTTCAAGGAAATTGGTAGTCGTGTTGGACGAAACCAAACAACTGTAATGCGGATATGTGACCGTTGGATGCAGGATGCAAATTGTGCGCATGGCAGTGACGGATTGCTCAGTCACATCACGAACCATAGCACAGCACATTGAGTCTGTATAGCATCATTCCGTGTCTACGCGTACCATTCGACGCCGTTTATTGCAGAGTGGTCTGTCCGCAAGACGTCCATTGCTTGGTCTACCCTTCATGCAGAACCACAGACGTCTCCGCCAACAATGGTGCGATGAAAGAAGGATGTGAGCGGCAGAATGGAATGAAGTTGTCTTTACTGACGAGTCACGCATCTGTCTGCAACACCACGATAGTCGGATTCGAGTCTGGAGACACCGTGGAGAGAGGACGCTGAACAGTTACGTTATGCACCGCCACACTGCTCCTGCACCGGGTATTATGGTATGGGGTGGTATTGGATATCACTCTCGCACACTCATCTAGTACGCATTGCCGGTAATTTAAACAGCCAGCGCTACATCTACGAGGTGTTGGAGCCAGTTGTCCTTCCTTACCTTCAGGGCTTGGCCACAGCCATATTTCAATAGGATAATGTGCGACCACACGTGGTACACATTGTCCAAAGGTTCTTCGTCAATCACCAGATTGAATTGCTTCCCTGGCCGGCTCGCTCTCCGGATCTTTCGCCGATAGAAAACATGTGGTTGCTCAACGATTGACCCAGATTACACCCCCAGCTGCCACACCAGATCAACTTTGGCAACTTGGGGAAGCTGCTTGATCTGCTGTACCCCAAGAATGCATCCAAAGTCTCTTTGAATCAATGCCGAGGCGTGTGGCAGCGGTGATCTCCAACAATGGCGGCTACTCTGGCTACTGCTTCTGTCGAGAACCACACTTCACAGAAGTCTATAAATTTAATCATTTGATACTTGGTCAACATGTTATCTACAAAATAAATTTTGTTGTGCTATCTCTTGTCTTTCTTAGTGTTGCATTTACCGTGGCCAGCAGTGTATATAAATATTATCTTTTTATGCTACTGGGGGAAACAACTTCCGCAAAAACTGTTCTTAGCGGATCTCTGCTCAACCAAACAAACATGCCTGTCAAATAACAAGTTTGTAGGTATTATAGCTCTAGAGTGATTAGTAAGTGAGTCACTTTCCTCCTATACAAATATAGATTGTAAATTTAAACGAATTATTCTGTAAACATACAACACATACACGATCTCTCTCTCTACATTAAGATACATAATTTAAAATAAGCACATAATATTTTTCGTTTGTTTCTAATTAATATCGCTCTAAAAGGCTACTTAACTGGTTATTAGCAATGAACCTCTTCTTTGACAGCACTATCTTCCATAACACACTTGAAGGCTTTTAGTCTAAATTTTGTGAATATCAAAAGCAAAAGTTTCCATTTTTCCAAGTCGGTAAAAGTCAAATCCTTAAAGTCGCTATAAGGCATTTTAGTTTTTTAAGTTTTGCTACCATGACCATTTTTTTCAAAATCCTTTTAACTGCTCTCTTTGATAATATAAAACGAAGTGTCTCGAGTTCGAGTCCTGGTGCCACTGAAGACCCACCGTGTAGAGGGGCCCGATGCACATCTAATCTGTTGAATCTCAACGTCCTCCCGTTGGTGTAGTGTGGAATTTAGGAGAGTGAGATTGCCAACTCAGCCGTTGTCCTCGTCACTTGACAATAGTTTAAAATTACGAGGTCCGTCTCCAATAGCACTTATATTGCTTTATAGTGCGACATTAATATAACATTCACTTACTTGACATTATATAGGGTTGTGGTAGCCTAGTGGTCAAGGTATCAGATCACGGCAGGCATGTCATTTCGAGCCCAGTACGACTAAAAACCAGCCGTCTAGGGGAGAGCTGCACGTTAAATCTGCCGAGAGCTCAAATGTCCTCTCGTTGGTGTGGTAGTTAGGAGAGGTGGTGTCAGGTCAGGTGTCGTCCACGTCACTTGACCATGGTTCAAAATTACGAGTCCGTCACCAAAAGCCCTAGTGTAGCTAAAACGTGCGACATTAATATTCACGCACTCACTCTTGACATTATGAAATATCTAGTCTACCTTCCCAAGCATCTAAAATCATATGCTAAACTCCCATAAATTAGAATAATACCAATAAATAAGAATCTTGTGGTATAGAAAATATTCATTTTACTTAAAGGTTAAAAATATTTAATTCTGCTTTACTAATTAAGAGAAGTGGCCGCGGTAGCCTAGTGGTCAAGGTCACGAACTCGTAGCTAGCGTGTCATGAGTTCAAGCCTAGTACTGCCGAGCGTGAGTGAATATTAACGTCGCCCTGTTCAGCTACACGAGAGCTTTTGGCGACGGACCACGTAATTTTGTACCATGGTCAAATGACATGGACGACACCTGGGCTGGAACCCCCTCTCCTAACTACCACACCAACGAGAGGACATTTGAGTTCTCGACAGATTTAAAATGCATCGCTCCCCTACACCTAGTAATGCCGAAGACCCACCGTGTAGAGGGGGCCAATGCACGTTAAATACGTTGAGACTCAAACGTCCTCTTGTTGGTGTGGTGAAGAAGTTAGGACAGAGGGGTGTCAACTCAGGTGTCGGCCTCATCACTTGACCATGGCTCAAAATTATGAAATCCCTCACCAATAGCCCCTCCCCCCCCCCCATGCAGCTTTATAATACGACATTAATATAACTTTCTCTTGATTAAGAGAAATCGATTAGGCTTGAATATAGTTTAGATAACAACTAGTTTGAAATTCTTTTCATGATCTGTTATACAAACACCTCAACTGGAGTTTCCTCTAACCCTGATAAATGGCTTCCTCATTAATTTTAGGGAAGAATATTGACAATCTTTCATGGTTTCAAATACATCAAGCTCATTCTCTGAAGCTAATACTATTCTACTAACTAAAATTTCAATCAATTCAAGGATGGTCTCTTTTAATCAGAATATTTCGATAGCTTTATAGAGTTCATGTCTCTGTTATAGATAATCTCTAATGTAACGAATTTCTGAATTTACATTGCATTGCTCACATAACGTTTATAATAACACATAATACAATAAAAATAGCAATATAGTAACCTATTTAACAATATAGTGAACAGTTTTCTTTCTCTAGTTTAAACTTTTTTTAGAAGAACAATAGCTTTCATTTATTTATACTTATTTTTTAGAATAATATTAAATGATAGACAGATTTTTAATTGGTTTTATTCACACAGGAGCCATTTTTGACCAAACTGCATCAAACATGTGTTAATTTATGAAAAAGGTGTATTTTTAGTCAAAATAATTCTGTAAATACAAAAAAAATGATAAAATGACAAAAAAGAGCGTTAAAACTGGAGAAAAATCACAAGGGAACCCTAGGGAAAGGTCACTTGTATTTACTTTAGACTAGGGGTCTTCAATCCGTGGCCCGCGGGTTACGAATGGCCGTTAAAGGCAGTTTAGTGACCCTTTATTTAAATCTGAGGTAATTTCCTTGTTTGCTTTTTTCCGTAAAAAAACGCTATTTTTCTTTTATTCTAAACATTCAAAACATTTTATTGGCATGCTTGATACCCATTTGAGATAAAATTTTGTAAAAATGACGAATTTTTCAAAAATTTCATATTTTAAATAAATTTAATTATAAAAATCTGACTAGGTATAAAATCTCAGAAGTTTTCAGAAGAAAAGGTGAACTTTTCTCTGTAACGCGCAAAGTATTTCAATTCGACTTCCATTTAACGTTTTTGAAACCACGCTATATATATACAAATCTGTAACGCTATCTCTTTCCTTAGTTGCAGTCTTGTAAAACGTAACTCCATTTCTTATTTAAATTTCCTGACTACATCATTTTTTCGACAGTCGTGGGGCCCACGAATCATTGTAAACTTATTGATGTAGCCCACGGATTATTTCGGATTTATCGATACTGTCCTCAAGCGCTAAAGGGTAAAGACCCCTACTTTAGACAATAAGCCTTATGGGGAAAGAAGACAGCATTCAGATATCTTGGAGGTTTAAATTAAACTTCTATAAACAAAGTAAGCCTTTCTGAGAGATTAGGTAACAGAAAGGCTATTGGTGATAAAGAACTACCAATACTAGACCTCGTTCAAGTGACGACGATGTCACATTAGATGGGACTCCGCTCTCCAATCTACTGCACCACGGTCACGTGAGGACTTTAAGCCACGACAGATTCATGTGAATCAACCCCTTTACATGGTGGATCTTCAGTGGAATTAAAACTCGAACGAAATATTACCTACAATCCATAATAAATTAGTACTTAAGTATAACCGAGGAAGAAAATGTGCTATAACTGGGCGCAATATTTAGTAAAACTTTTTTTGCAATATCAAATGTTTTAATTGGGAACAAATTATTTAATCTAATAAATTTTTAAAAAAACAATAATTTATATTATATTACCCTCTTTTCTGCATAAAAAAATTTTTGCTAAGCTAAAAACTTACTAATTAATGAACTGAGCAAAAGTTTAATTACTTTAACATAATTTATGAAGTCCTATGGGAGGAATCGTTTGATTGCTCATATACCATGACAAATTACAACTTTTTTAATGGGGATAATAGCCTTTGTTGCTCTATATCTCACAAAAACTGTAACTGTAACTTTTTTTTTACTTTTAAGAGCATCGGTTTTGAAATTCTTAAGTTTTAAGTTCAATGACCTTCATATCAAAAAATAAATAATTTTTATTCTTTGACGTACAAACATAAAAAAATAACAGAAAATATTTACAGTTGTTTGAGAGAATTTGAAAAGCATATGTAAAGTATTATGTTTGTATTACAAAAGTGTATTTTGATTATTCTATCTTTGTGAAACGATATCTAAATCAACGTAATTAAAATTTCTCTTACTCTTGCCACCCACTTCCAAAAATCTGTATTTTATCCACCGATTGTAACATTCAACTTTAAATTGATTGATTAACATTTTACCGTTATTTAAATTTGCATTAACCCATTTGGTCCAAAGGTAAAAGAATATTTTAATAGACAGCTTCTTTTTTCCTTTGTATTACAAAAAAGAAATACGAAATAATAAAAGACAGAGAAAAAGCATATTTCAAAGTTATTGCAATCACATTGGTATGTAAATCCATAAATATTGTTACGAATTGTGTGTGCTTAGTGTCTTATGTACTTGTGCAATTATTTTTCATCTTAAAATAAATTAAGTAGTTTATATCTGGATGTGTTTAATAGTTAATATTATACTTTCTGCTATTTATTTTATGATTAAAATTTTTATATTCTCAAGCAACATTTCTTTACATTATAACGATTCAATGGAAACGTGCCGAAATATAGTTGTTACAGCCAAGTTGGCATCATTTTTGAACACCAAATTTGTCAACTTGGTGACCATTTTGTGAGCTTAATGACCTTTTTGTTGACTTGGTGACCATATGGATGCTTCTGTAAATTACTGGAGAAATGTAACATCACGATCTATGATGTAGGAGGGTTTTTCTAGAAAACGCTGGAAGGTTACCACGCAGATTATAAATAGCAGTCGCTTGCTGAAAATGGGTCAGTATTACTTCAGTTATTGAATAGTTCTTGTGGATAATCTTTATCATTACATACTTGTATTTTTAGACACTGGTAACAGTGTCTGAGGGCTGTAGGAACTGGGAAAACATTCTGGGACATTGTGCGAATTTACGGCTGTATCCAGTATTTTTTATAAGGTTTGTTTTTCGGCAATAAATTCCATCACTCTTAAGACTACACCTTACCCTACAAATTTCATAACCATTTTTTTTTTTTTTTTTTTTTTTTTTGCATTTTGCATTTTGCATTTTCTTGTAGCTCATATTTGAGAGGCTTACCACCAAATTTCAGATCTGTCAACAAATTAGTTTTTAAGATATTTGTGAAGCTTTCTGAACTTATAGGTTTTGGTTTCGGTTTCATTTTAAAGCATTTTTCCACTCTTAAATTGAATTAATTAAAAATATTTTTGAGCACAATCAACTCTCTTAGTGTAAAATGTTTATTAAGTCAAATGTCTGTTACTAAAATAATTTCTGCTTGATTATGTTTTGAGTTTTTTGAATTCTCATAACAAATTATTTAAAATTAATTTCAAGGTCAATTTTTGCGTTAAAAAATAGTTTATATAACTTGAAAGACTTATCATTATTTTTTTTCCTATTGAAAAAATGCCATAGCCAAAACATTCTTCGGTTGCTGTGAGAAACAATATTTCGAAGAGATGGAATATTACTGAAAATGATGTATCTAAAAATCAGTCCTCAGCTAATATTGCAATTAGACTTCCGAATACAAGTATTCTGAATTCAGGTATTGCAGATAAAACTGAATATTTCCTCTTGATGTACCAAACTACATTATACTAAACATATTGTAGAACTATATTTTAGTATTTTAAAGTCATACAGCAAGAGATACGACTTCTTAAACTGCCCGATTTAAAACTGAAAGGAATTAAATTTTATGAGCAAACCTGGCTTTTTTTAGTTTAAGTTAGTATAATAATTCTTTTGTACATAAATGTTTAGGGTTTCAAAACTTTTGCGAAAATATTAGGTTAAGATTAAGCTGAATGAACTTTCGCCGTAACAAATGCTATCAATATTATGTAAAAATATATTTTGAATTAAAAAGATTACTTTCAGTCATATTTAATTAAAGTAAAGTTTTAATGTAGAATATACATTGCAAAATAACATATTAAGAAATTAGAACTTTATAGGCATTATAGATTTTTGTTTTATGCCTTTACAAACCTTAAATGCGTTTTTTCTCATTCTAATTTTGAAGATGTAGGTGTTTCTAACCCATAAGGTCTTTTTCCTGTTCAAGATAAAGTCTTGAAATTTTTTGTAAATATTCGTATTCTCATAATGTATGTTCTATAAAAGTTAATATGAATTTAGATCTAAGTTTTGTGGTTATTTTTTTAAAAACTGCTTAAGTTAATATTTTAAAAATTTTCGTGTTTTTTCCCTGTTTAGCTAGAAAAAATATTAAAAATCAACAAGAGAATAGATTTTCAAATCCAGACTAACTTTTGTTCGCAATAATCTAAGAAACATAAATAACTTTAAATGACTAAAAATTTTTAAAAATTGAGCCTTTTATAAAAGTTTGAATAAACTTCAAAAAAAAATTCTTAATTTTTTAAAATTGTAAAACAATGGCTGGCTTTTTACTTTCAAAATCAACTTTAATAATATAAACTGAACATAAAACAAATTATATTTACTGTCTCCAAAAAATTGTTTGAAAAAGGGTGCTGTGTGTTGCCTTAAGGAAATGTTTTGCTCTTTGGGACTGATAGCATAAAATCCCTAAGCCCCGATCTATTTAGCAATATATTAAATTATATTACATATTTTTTTGTTTTTTTTTTTGCTACACTCACGCATGTTTACTATAAAAATTTTCAGAACTAAAACTATTTCGATAAATCATATGCAACAGAGTATAATTCCTTCGACAATGCAAAAAATACTATGATTTTCTAGTTAAATTCTTACAATACATTCGAAGTGTAGAAATAATAATATCTTTTATATTTGCATTAAAAACGAATATTCCTACTCTTAAAAATACATTTTAGATGCCATTGTTGATTATATAAAAACTAAAAGTTTAAAAATGACAGAACTTAATATTTAAAGAAGAGAACTTATCGAGAATTATCTCTTTAAGTTACGGAACTTAAAACAAAGTGTTAAAGGTTATAAAAGAAAAGAATTTTCGCACTCCCATTTTATCCATTTCATTGTTTCCGCTGATCTAATTTTCCTGCCATTTCATTTTAACCATCTTAATGACACTCAGGAAATGATTTGGAAAATCTTATAATCCCATTTCCACATCTCTCTAGCGATAACGATAATAAATATAAGTTGGAAAGACAAATGGATGCCTCCTGGTCAAGAGAATAAGTAATTCTACTTGCGCCGGTTAAGTATTAAATTGATCTCATAACCCAAACGAAAATGAAATGTGAAAGGCACTCACCCTATCGCATAAATAAATTATCTCCCCCGTTCCATTTGATTTTCAATTTGACTCGCCTATCCATAAATTTTAAATCAGTTTTATAATCACTCATCATTTTCAACAAATACATATACCTTCAAGTAAGCTTAGCAAAGAAAGCTTTAGTTGATTTTCTAAGAAAATTGGGAAATCCATCCTTCACTGAAATTCTTCTGGCATGATTTCTTTTTAGTTTTAATCTCGTATTATTGCATTAAATAAGAATATTTCAAGCCTAAATTATATTAGTCATTCTTTTAGAGTCTTTTATTGAATGTAGAATTTTCGAAGAAATTTAATTCAAATTATCTGAGAAAATAGCACGTGATTTCGAATTCATATACGTCAGATTTAATAAAGTCAAATAAAAAGTACATTACTTTTATAAACTGCGTGGATATCTTATACAATTTGGTTCCTCACCTTCAGAGTCGTTCTAAAAATAAAGATGTTTCAGAACTGCAAGTAATAAATTCAGATACAACATAAATTAAAATTATTTTGAGTAAAGAAGTGCCTTTTTTTTTAACTAAATCCATTACGGTTTACTTTTATATATGACAAATATTAAAGCTATACAAATGCATCAAATTTAGAAGTTATTTATTGTTACTTTGACTTTATTTAATTTTGATTGCTGTATTAGTAATAATAACCCTTCTTGGCATCATTTTTTCTTTTGGGGGGAAATAAATCAGTGTGATATAACTCATGCTGAAGATCCTAATGTAAATATATAATATGAATTAATTAAAAACCAGCATGATGAAAATATCTATCATCACGCAAATTTACATGATAAATAAAAAGAAATATATTTGTATCATTTGTATTCCTGATGATTATTAAAAAAAAAATTATTATTATTATCATTATTCTAATTCCATCATCACCGCAGTACTCGTCTTCTGAATGTTCGTCATCAAGGCCGTCTACTGATAGCCAACCGCCTTCTAACTGGTTCATTTAGAAGCCAAGTAGCAACTTTCTTCAGAATTTCTCTACAAAAATAGCATAAAATAAACACATAGTAAAACTCTCATTTAAATATTGTTACTTAAATGTTAGAATTTATTGGTATTGGTTCCTAAGAAAAACATTTGTAATGTTTTAGAGTATTCTACTTTTTCAATTCCTACTATTAGTTCACTCTCTGTCTATATATATATTTATTTATTTATATGTCTTGTTCAAATTTTTCAATCGTTAACAAAATACTTTCAATTCATCCATTTGAGTTCAAATACATTTTTTTAAACTTGTTGTGGATGACGCTTGATGTTATACAGTTTTTTCAAATATTAATTCCTTTAATTTTTTAATTAATGAACAAATAGTAAGAAACAAAAATAATAGTCCAACACCATGGATTTCAACTATTTAAAAAGGAAAATCGCTTGTTTTTCCTTGTAGTGCAATGAATAGCGCGTTGGACTTCTAATCCAAAGATCGCGGGTTCGAATCCCACCTGGGGTGACCTAATTTCTCTGAGAATGGGATTTTTTTTTACTATACTATTTTATTGGAATAATTAAATAATTTAATGAATAAAGATCAACAAAAACAAAAATAATAGTCCAACACCATATGTATAAAGGAAAATGGAGAATTGCAAGGAAAATCGCTTTCTATTTTGCCACTTAATATTGGGATTATATTAATTGTATAATTATTTAATAAAAAGTAACTAAAATATAAATTTTTTCTTTATTGACCTAAGTAGGAATTGATTTTAATTTTTTTTTTATATTACTTGTTTAAAATATACTGTGAACGTGTTCGAGGGCCTTTACCGAATAGTTTTTATATCAACATTTGTTAATAGTTAACTTGAAAATCTCCGGTCGTGATTTACATTCAAGAGATGAAAACTATTATTTTTTTTATTATTACTATTTGTATTATTATTTCCTTTCTCAAATTTAATTGTTTTTCGTAAATAAACAATGCCTAAGTAAAAGATATAGATAAAACCACACACACACACAAAAAGATAAAACTACTTTCAGCAGTTAAGTCACAAAAGATCGTAACGAAAATTAATAATCCAATAGACGTGTAACAATAATCTCCCTGGCAAAAGAAACCATAAGATTTTTTCATTCTATCTGGAGTAATTCTGTCCTCAATGACCAAGGGTTTCATTGATTCACTAATTCCTCTCGCAGGACAATCATCAATGACTATGAATCTATCAAAGGAGTCTAGAGGGACTTCCTAATGCCACATCTACATTTATCACATCAAGAATCTTAGGACTATATATATTGTTTCTGCCGTCTGTTCTAGCGCTGATAATGATTTCAATACATAATTTCATATTCTCCCGAGTATGGAGGAAAGCACGCAATTTAATGGGTTCTATAACTGACTGAAAATTGGACTATAAATTGTATCTTTCTGTGGATAGGCTCATAATTGTATATCTATCCGCATTAGATTTTAACTTTATTTAAATTACCTTGCATTAAGATGATGAAATTCTGAGATCATTCGTTATGCTTATTCGGATGGGCTTATAAGCTGGAAATATTAAATATCGTTTCCTTCATAGAAATGGCTTTATCCTTACTAGCGTAATATTCAGAATATTGTTGAAACTCATCGACGACTTTATAAGGTATCGCTTTAAATTTAAATATCGGATTAATATAATTTAAAATCTTTTAAGATATGTATCATTTTCTAACTTCTGGGATTATAAGCATTAGATAGTCTAACCCTCTAAGTGTGTATCTAATAATTATTGCGACATATTTTTTTAAATATCAAAATAAAAAAAATCAAGTGTTTCATCCCGTACTGCTTTGTGTACAGATCATTGTTGAATCATAGCAGACATGTACTGTCCAAGAACACACAAACACTCATATATGTAAATATACATATATATATTTGCATGAGTGAGTGTGTGTGTGTTCGGGGAGGATCAATTTCTATTTCAACAGGAAAGTTCTCTTGGCCATATTTCACGTCTCCTGTGCTGACGCGGTTTGCTGACATTTATATGTTCAGGAATTATACTTGTAAGGCACCTACCTTTGGGTGCCTCATTTCTACATTATCTACGTGACCCGTATCTGTAAAAAAGAACGAAGAATTACGCAAATCTGTCATCTTAATATTTGTTTATTAAGATCTTAACTTAAATACACTATATACAATAATAATCATCAAATTAGGCAAATCTGAAGTTAGAAGACACAATTCGTATTACCAGATAATCGCGTAATTGAAAATTATATCTAACCTCACAGATTACCTCTAATCTCTTTAATGCACGCAGTTTCCTTATATCTTAATTTAAGACGCTTACCGCTATATCCTAGGTAACAGCTATTCTCTTGGTTCTAACTGACGTGGCTTTAATCCTTGTGGAATGGTATCCACCTTTAGCTTGAATACACAGGTACGAGTAGGTTAATTCTTGGAATTTCCTGTAACTTTAATTTAATCGCTTCTAACCATAAACATAGACCTCATATAGCAACTTCACATAGCCACCCCACGAACGCTAAACTTCTACTATATATAAGATTCCTAATTTGCATTCTCACGTTCTTCTTCTCGATTTGGTAAGAAAGAATTGCCATTCTGGCCCCAAAGAACCCCAAGAGGACATTAATGGAAATCACGATGAAAGCCCGTCACATACTTAACTTCTAAAATCCCAGACGTAAATCCCACAGCATACTAATGGGATGGTTAAGAACGTCGTTTACGAGCTAGAACACGATAACCCAAAATCAGTGACAGAGTTGACCAATGTCCTTCTGCAGGAATATCGGGTAATTCCTTCTGCAGCCTGCCAAAAACTAGCGAAAGTCTTCCCCACAGAGAGGTAGCTGTTATTGCAGCAAAAGGAGGCTCATCTTTATGCTAGATTTTTGATTTATCAACAGGAAAAGCATAACATCCTGGTGCCCGGATACTTTTAATTATAAAATGCATGCGTGACATTTGAACGTGTGCTTCTAAATATATTTGTTAAGTTCATCGTTAATTGTTATAAATATGACCCAATAATACGAAGACATTCAAATTATATGACTTTTAGTAAATACAGTATCTATTGTGCTGAATTTATATCTAATTCATCTTTAAAAACACGGTAAAACAGGATATAACAGCAAACTTAATTATATATGTATAAATATATATATATATATATATATTATAAATACAGGTTTTTCACTCTTCCTAATCACTAAATTTTCATTCTACGATTTGTATTTTTTCAAAAAAATAACTGAAGTGTTGTTATTTGGAAATTTTTTGTGTGTAATAATTGGTTTTTCTTTTAGTCTTGTATGCTTGCTTACGATCATTTGTAGTTAAATTAATTACTTATAAAACAAGTAATATATATAAAAAAAAAATTAAATCCTACTTAGGTCAACAAAGAAAAATTTTATTTTATTTACTTTTTATTAAATAGTTAAAATTAATATAAACATGTATGTACATATGACACAGGATCCCAATATTAAGTGGCAAAATAGAAAGAGATTTTCCTTTCTATATATGGTGTTGGACTATAATTTTTGTTTGTTAATATTTATTCATTCATAAATCACATTCTCAAAAATTAGGCCATCTCAGGTAGAATTCGAACCCATGACCTTTAGATTATAAGTCCAACGCGCTGTCCATTGCGCTACAGGGACACAACGAGCGATTTTCCTTCTTAAATAGGGTGTTGAACTATTATTATTTTTGTTTGTTACTACTTATTCATTAATTAAGTTTAACTAATGAATTAATATTTGAAAAACTGTATTAACATCAAGTTTCATCCACTACGTTTAAAAAATGTATTTGAACTTGAATGGATGAATCGAAAGTATTTTATTAAAGATTGAAAATTTGAACGAGATATACGTATATATATAGGGAGATTGTGAACTAATAGTAGGAATTTAAAAGAAAAGTATAAAAATTAAACAGATTAAACATTACTTGCAATTAAAATAGTGTGTACATGCTTATTTTCTCTTAATATAGTTTGGCAAATGTATACCTGTTTTCTTTTTTGCAATTCATTTGAAAAAGAAGGAAAAATTAGGTGCTCATTTGATTGAATTTCTCTGTATAACCAGTAATAAACTGCTTTGACGTAAGTTGTTTTTTATTATTTCAAAAGGCTTTCGAGTTTCCAGCATTACAAACAACTTTGACAAAATGTGTATAATATTATTCAAAACTACAAAATAGATCCACTTGGAATTTAAAATAGCCTACGGTCATGAAGCACTATCTCGATACCATTTTTTCACTCAATGTAACAATTCGATATATTTATTCCCAGCTAAATTTTTATCCTTCCAAAAATACTTCCAGATTTCCATTCTGGGAACGAAATTTGCTTAAAATATTGCACCCATCAAACTTTATTTGGGTTCGCTCCCTGAAATTCTAAGCGATACAAATCGGAATTGTCTGTTTGTATTAAACGAGTTATCTGCATTCGAGGCAAGTCAAAAAGTGCAGTTTCCTTTTCTTTTCGGTCTTTCATGCTGTTCTGATAGTACGCTTGCAATGTACATCTCACTTGGAACTGGTAACATAAGGCACTCCCCTTCGGGGTCTCCCTAATCATATAAAGGCTGCTGTTTCCTTGACGCCGGAGACTGACTTGAGTTGGCCAGAAGCGTAGAAAAAGCATACAGAAAAAAGGCGAAGTAATAAAACATCGTTCAATCTCCCGCTCCGCCTCTGCAAAAGACGCATTTCACCCCTAGCGGTTGGGTACAAAATGTTCAGGGAAATAATTAAATTATACATTTGTTCTTCCAAGAATGATGCACGTATGTGGAGTAATTCAATGAGAACAAATGTCATGCGAGTTATAAAGTAGTGATATTAAAAGTATTTGCGAGATTGCGTGACAATTAACAATTGGAATATAAATTGAGTTATGACTGCGTAGCATTGTCAAAAGAAATTATGCTAGTCATTTAGAACGAGCCACAAGTTTTGCTGAAATGCAGTAGTGGTTGAAAAAAGGGGAAAATAAGTGGATGTGAGAAATTTATTTGAAAAATAAGAGTTGAGATAGAATACAGCTATATATATACATAGCTGTAACTATTTATATATATTATTATGAATTATGTATATACATACATATAATCCATATAATAATGTATATTAATAGTTATAAACCTAAGTATAACTAGACTGAACAGTAAGAAATATTAGCCATAGTAGTACAATAGAAAACTCTTGGCGTTAGGAACCAAAAAATGTAGGTTTAAACATGTTCTTTGACCAGCCAACTTTCACCTGAAATTTGTTTATACACTGGGCAATAGGAAAAGGAAGAAATATTACACAAATATGTAATTATTACCAAATAAAATACACCAATACTAATCAAAAATATTTAACGATAAAATTTAATAGACTGCTTACTAGTATAGAGTTAATAGCATTTGTATTGAAAACTGGAACTGATAAAACTTACCACGTGAACACCACATCTAGTTAATGTTTCCCGCCAATACAAAAGGGACTAATAGCAGTACCATATAAAAGTAAAATTAGTAAACTAAGATAAAATAAAAGTAAGTCTATAAATATATACTTAAAAACCTTAAATATTGATATAAAATTTATTGGAATTAAAAGGACCTCCAAATGTATAAAATTAAGTATTACTAATATATGATAAAGTATTATTTAATTTTATTTAACATGTCACGCCATCTTGTGAGTAACTGTATATAATTAATTTAATATACATATTGGATAAAAATCAATCATTAAGATATTAATGAAACTGTTAAACAATAAAAAATAATTTATTGAACATATGTATTTGTACAACAAAATTTAAATACATCAATATAATTTTGATTCTAAATATAATGGCGAGAAACACAAGACATGGTTAAACATGACATTTTTACTATTTTCTAGGGGGTATATTTTTTTATCCTCAATTGTGTGTGTGCCTTAAAACTCACTTTATGCGGGTATAAAAGAAATGTTCCTTGCTGTGTCATGTTATATGAATTAAGAGTTTTAGAATGACTCGCGTACTGGATTTTCTAATTTAAAATCTAAAGAATCTCTCGTATAAATTGTTAAGATTCATAAATAAAAATTTATTAGTAAAAATTTAAATTTTGAAAAACATTTAAGGTCCTGCATTCAATTAATTATTAATTCTTAAATTTAAATGTGCCTATCAGATAAAATTACAATTACTTTTACTATTTTCAATATTTTTTTTTATTTTTGACTCTAAATGCGTTTTATGGTCAGATTCAATTGCGCGAATCCTAATAAATTAATATTACTCATCATTTTAACATATTAATCACGTAATTTGTGACTTATCTACTGCATTATCATTGCAAGACAGTATAGCTGACTGATATGACCGAATATATTGAATAATTTCTTTTTGTGTTTATAATTCAAGAAAAGCATTTTAACAATATTGGCACTGCAGCTCCATTTAAATATTTTTCATACTTCACAAGCTGATTTACAGCAACTCGTTTATCGTCGTGTTATTTTCAATTCAAAAATAGTTACTGAAATTACCGTGACATTTATTTCATGCCTTCTTTATTCTATATATAAAACACATAATTTCCGAGACTTCTTTTTTTTCATAATTTTTCAGTCACATTTTGAGATGTTTCAATATCAAAACCAATATCAGTTAATTGATAAAACTGAAATCCATGAAGCATTAAATAGCTCAGTCAGATAATAACCTGTAATATTTCTGGTCTAGAAATTTTCGCTAATACATTAATGTCCCTCCGGCGCAAGCCTAATGATTTTTTTTTTTTTAAATACAGTCTCATAATAAGCAACTAAAAATATTTGTAATGTTTACATTTTAAGTTATTTTGAAGAAACAATCAATATAGGAAATATTAAGGTACCCGACTACGTTCGGAACCGTGATTTTGCATAAGCGTATAAATGGATAATATTTATGATATTTAGTGTCACTTAGATTAGAATACATATATAAAATCGTTTTAAGGACATTTTGACAAAAACAAATTATGTAAATACAATATTTTGACAAAAAATGAACATAGGATGACCCATTTTCAAAATATTCTCCTTTTGTGAAAAATGCTTCTATTATAATAATATTTTGCCTGTATATAGCTCAGACATCTCTACAGAGGCTCAACTAGAATTTTTGAAATATATAACTTAGAAGTGGGTTTATCCATGTTTTACGACAACTGAGGGAAGAAATTTTAAGAAAAAAACGCCAATAATTATTTCAATGGGTTATAACTCTGAAAATAATGTGAATTTTTCAAAAATTATAGTTGAACCTCTCTACAGAGGTCTGAGCTAAATACAAGCAAAATATTATAATAGAAGCATTTTTCACAAAAGGAGAACATTTTGAAAAAATGTTATTCTAAGTTAATTTTTTGCCGAAATATTGTATCTAAATAAATTCTTTTTGTCAAAATGTCCTTAAAACAATTTTATACATGCATTCTAATCTAAGTGACACTAAATATCATGAAAATTATCCATTTATGAGCTTTTTTAAAATCACGGTTCCGAACGTAGTCGAATACCTTAAGTGATTAAGCAATTTTCTTTTAAATTATAAGGAAATTTATAATTATTAAGCCTTTTTTTTAGCTTCCATCTTCTCTGATAAGTACACATCAATAATACGCTACATCTTTTTATTCAAATAAAAAATGAAATAATTTTAATAGCTATTTTTATTATCATTATACATTTAGAGATAAAATACTACGTATAATGATCAATTAATTAAAAGAGAAACGTGTCACGTGAAAGAATAAGCAAATCAAACTCATAAGAATTTCTAAGAACTTAAGTATAGCAAAATGTATTAAATAGAATTATTTCACTTGGTTCGTGTGTTTTCGCCAAATTAATCAACACTTAATACTCTAATTCTTTGAAATTTATATCTAGATACCCAAAAATTAGACTATTACAAAAATAAAAACTTATCTTAAATAAATATTTTGGATTAATAGTAATAGTAATATAAGCTAATAACCATTTTTAATAAGTTTTTCTTTTTTTACATTGTTATCTTTTTTTCTCACACAAATTCAATAATTTAGAAATAAAAAATAGATCCAATAAAATTTGAGGATCATTAATCTCCCTATCCTTTTTAACAAAATATTATTTTGCAATGACATCACTCAAATCATTTATGAGATCTCAAGTTATATTGAAATTTTACTTCAATAAAAACAAAGAACTTGCAGGTATAAGAAATAAAGAAACATAAATCATTCCAATATACACTGCATGATTTAATCTGAATTTTAAAAAAACAAATAATATTAAAAAAAATTTTAAGTCAATTCCTATTTAGATCAACAAAGAACAATTTTATTTTAGCTACTTTTTATTAAATAGTCACAATTCATATATATCTATAAATATGTACATACATATGACAGAATCACAACATTAAGTGGTAATAAATTTTTGTTAATTATCATTAAAGTATCGTATTGTCATCCAAATCAATCGTGTATATAAAATTTAAGTTCAACTGAATGCTTTAAAACGCGAGGAAAAAAACCTTTTCAAGTTTTGACACAATTCGCCAAGAGGGTCGCTAAGTCGCCAAAAATGATGCCGAAGTGGCTGAGAATTTTTAATTCTTTACATAATTAGTTTAAATAAATTAATTTTGATTATTTATAGTTAAATTATTGTATTGTCATCCAAAATAATCATGTATACAAAATTTCAGCTCAATTGGGCGCTTTAAAATGTATTTTATTAACGACTGAAAATTTCACCAAGATAAATAAATATATAAATATAAAGAGATTGTGAACCAATAGTAGGAATTGAAAAAAAACTGATGCCCTAGAATCTAGAGATTTTTTTATTAAGCTGAAGCATTCTAGATATGACATCTACAACGAACCAGCACATTATTAAAATCCCATCATTGAGCAGGGTAATCGCAATTTACATCCATCACTCTAAGAAGTTGGACATAAACGAGAAGAGAATATAAATCTGAAAGAACAAAACTTCCAAAGTATCTCCCAAGAAGAAAAGGGGTAAAAATCAAAAGGCAGCAAACTCGGTAGTCCAAATGACAAATGGCTTGGCTGCAGGTGTACCAGACCTCCCCAGAACCCAAGGGATAGGTTCTACCACACATTTGTCCTCGTGACAGATGGGAGTTAGACAACTCTCAGAGGACATTCTTCAGAGTAGATAGGGTGCGGGAGGGACTCACCATAACCTATGCCAGATGAATGTATCATTCTAGAAGGAGATTACCAGAATAAAAGACATCATCTTGCCAGCAGCGATTCTTTGAAAATCTTACCTAAACTCTTCAGTGAACAATATTTCCTCGTCTCCATTGAAAGGAAAGTTGGGATAAAAAAAGAGGAGAGCTTTATTAAATTCTTTTTTCTGATTCTTTTCATAGTATTGATTAAAACGTCGAAATGAAAGATTCTAGTAGTGTAGTTTTATTTTTGTCTTGTTATGACGCTTCTGAAGGGGAGGAACTGCGATGAAAAATGTGGCTACCACGAATTACTACCCGAAGGCGGAACGACATGAACTATCCAGCTTATAAAGATGATTTCTGAGCTTTTAAAAAATACTCCGCCGAGAAAAACTTAGAGCTTTTACAAAGAATAATGTCAGTTTGCGTGGACTATGAGACTTTTACGGCTTTTTAAACTCTTATCCTCTGAAGCTGAAAATTGAAGTTATAAGGCTGAAATAAGACGCTAGGTAGTGGAAAACCAGAAGAAAGTCTTCAATGTTTATGAGGGGTGAAACATTTGCTTCTCAGAATCACGAAGACGGAAACGAACAGATGTTCATGAGCTGTACTTATTTTATAAATGTTGGTTGATTACTTGTCCTATGTTATTTCATAATTAATTCAAGTCTTCAAAAAAATGCACGATTCAGATTAATTAAAAACTTTTACGCATTAGTTGAAAAGCGTAAACTTATACAGTACAATAAAGCATAATTGCATTATGCTTTTTATATAATAAAGTTTCTGAAACTTTTAATTTAAATCGAAATTAACTTAGCAACTTATGTTCCTCAGGCTAATCAAAAACTAGCTAATGCTTTAATGTGATGGTTTTTGAACACATCGTTTTCTTTTTCATGTTTTAGAAATTTAAAAATAGCTTAGTGAAGGCTCACTGAAACTTTGTGACCGTCAATTTTATTTTAAATAAGGTTTTGTATCATAAAATTGCAAATGCATGTCTTAACATTTAAAATTACAATTACAAATTTTTTTAAGAAATTCCGGTTGAAAACTGTTTATTAAAGGAGTAAACTCTTAAAATACCCTACTTTTATACAGTTTAAATAAATCTGGCATGTATTCAGTAGAGTTCATATGCATATCTCATAAGAAAAATAGTTTTAATTACGACAATTATATAGTACACACAAACACTACTCGTAAAATTGTTTTTATTCATTATATAATTAATGCTATAAGAATTGTTTCATGATAACACAGAATCATTATTATTAGTATTATTTTCATTCGTAATTAACTTAAGTATAACGATCCAAAGAATTTTGACAGATATTTCTTTTTGTTACATATAGCATTATCGCAACTTGTGTAGTGTATTATTGTTTCATCTATCATTCCATTCATGGTTTAATGCGTGTACAAATCATCATTATTTTTGTGACTGAATATCATGATGTGGCTTTACCTAACCCTCTTTCCATAATTGCAACACAGTGAAATTTAATTAAAGAACAAGCCTTCTTTTTCGAAAACTTTGTCCTTTCGCATAAATTTTCGGCCCATCGTAGACGAGTGGACAAAATCGCGAACTCGTGGCTGGATGGCCGTTGGTTCGAGTCCTCTGATACCACTTAAGACACAAACTAAGTAGAGATATTGATGCGCCTTAAATTTATCGTGATTCAAAGTTCTCGCGATGTTATGGTGTGAAAGTATGGAAAGTATGGGGCCTGCTCAGGTGTCGACTCGCAGATTGATCGGGTTTTAAAATTACAAGGACCATCACCAATAGCTTTCGGATTGCTTAAGAGTTCAGCGCTAATAATAATTAAAAAAAACAGTAATAAATCAATCTTATTCACTGGAATTTCCAACCTTAAACCGGTTTTAACTGCGTTTCATTACGAAATGATATTGAAACCTTGTTTAATCTAAATTAGTTTCATCACGTGTCCTTCATACTTAGATAATTTTTCCATAATTGCGTCACAGCTACAATTAGAAGTGGGTGTGATTGTGTGAATTGTAAGGTTATCGTGTAAAAGAAAAACATGGACATCACTCCTAGGAAAATGGCTAGAATTGTAACCCTAGGTCATCATAACTCTAAGACAGGGAAGGATATTGTTGTAGCAATTGGAGTTGAAAAATTCAATGCATCTAAGATTATTTAATCAGCAAAATATGTTAGGTACATATTACGAAATGGAAGAATAAATGTATGCTCGCAAACTTAAGACCACATCTGGGATAGACAATATTCTTGTACGAAATAGTAACATGCACCCTCGTAAGCAAAGCATAAATCCTCAGATATAACTAATGTCTACTAATGGGGGAGTGCTGATTCATCGAGCGATGAAGGCTTATTGAAGCAGCGGGACGGACAGGGCCGTTTTAACCTCACCGGCGAAAAGGCACTTAAAATTGTTACGCCCCCCCCCACACACACACCATTTACAGAGCAGACACCTCCTCCTTCAGTTATTACCTTGTCAGTTTTGGTTCACAAGGAATTTTCCCTCTCTTACACTATTCCCTTTTTTGTTTTTGTTCTTTGGAGAGTCTTTTCATTATCTCCCACCAATGAGCCCGCCGTGCACTGGTCAAGCAACAGGCAGCCGTAAGAAAAAAATAGTGACATGGTTTGGCTACTCTTGGTCATTTCTTACCTGACGACATCGTGAACGCCCC
>BMAV01028225.1:597852-609134 GCA_019973955.1 Trichonephila inaurata madagascariensis
TGTTATTCATTTATAATTATTATTTTGTTATTCATTTATAATTATTACTTTGTTATTTTTTTTATAATTATTACGTTACATGAGTATTTTTATGAATAATTTTTATATTACACAATACGATGATTTTATTCTTTTTTATAATTACTATTAAATTATATTATATGATTATTATTATATAATTACTATTAAATTATATTATAAGATTATCGTTATATACTGCATAATATTATTAGTACATGTAACTTTTTATTATATTATATTGCTATTCATTATTTATTGATTGATCTTGGTTATTCTCAATCTTTTCCTATATTCTTCTTTTGAAATACGTTTCAATGTATTTAAAAACATTTTTTTAAAATTATCTTCATGAGACGATTTGATACCGCTAGGCCGCCATCTTGGATTCCAATCCAGCGACAACAAGAGCTGCTTGGCGTCATGCCCCGTGATATCTAACTAACACCTTTAATCAGAAAAAAAAGAAAGCATTAACATTACACATAGTCTTAAGGCTATAAGATTCCTATATTTGCATTAAACTCTTCAACAATAATTTGGTGGGAAATATTACATACAGTTAATCTCAAATGAAGGAAAACAAACAATTCATGGAAAGTAAAGGAACCAGATGATAATGTTATACTTTGTAGGTCATTAGATGTTTAGTTTCTATTGCCGAGCCCAACCAAAATTGTAAATAAATCAAATTAAAATTATGAAGTTTCAAATTCAACTCATGATAATTTTTGGCTTAGATTCGAAAGAATCAACTTAAAAAGCTATTCTCGCCAGCTGACCGAGAATTGAAAATGCAGAGTTTGTCACCCGTATTCCACTAAAAAGGTTTTAAAGTGTGACGTTAGTTAAATGAATCAATCATACCTTCAAATCATAAAATTTATTCACATATAAACGAAATGTGTTAGTGAGAATTTTTCGTGAAATAAGAACACTTGTGTTTTTAAGTTTACTAAGTATTTTCAAAATTAATCCACTTATTTCAACTGATTTAAGCTTAAAAAAGATAAATAACATCATATATAATGAAATTTTTACTTCCGAAACTAGAAAAAAAAATGAAACTGATATATAGCTTGGTATAAACGAAAACTTTCAAAAATTAACGCATGAAATTAATTAATTTAACTATAATGAATTTGTAACAAACCTTGCAGCCCTTACTTCTCACAAATCAATTTTTAACGAAAGTTTCTTAACCAAAAAATTTAAGAATGTTGAAAATAATTTTCTTTTGCCAAGAAACATCAATAATTGCTGGCGTTTGCCAGAGCTTTCTGGAACTCGAAATGTTAAGCAAAAAGAATTTTCTCTTCGTCAAATTAGAACTAGTCATTTAAATTGATGGCTGAGGAAGATTTGATTTATAGCTTGCAAATACAGTCACGGGTTTTCTCTCTCAGTCGATTTTAATTAGAGCTTTCCACGCGCGTCCGCCAGAATTATCTATGTAGATGAAATTCTCTCTTCCTCGAATATTTGCTAAAAATACAAACACAAAAACGGCTTCTTGTTTTCTCAAAGAGGTTTCTTTAATTAGATGCATCAATTTATGCGGAGTTGAATAATAGCGTTGTTACACTTTAAGACGCAATGATGGGAGGCATGCCTTTCAAGGATTAATTCAATAAATGACATCCATTGTCAAAAATACTTAGTTTTTTGGGAACCATGCTGATTTGATTAAGAAGTGATGTACATAGATTCTTGTGGCAAAAGTGAAAAAAAAATGATAAGCCATAATTTCATGAATTTGGTGAGATTTAATGGGAGACAAAACTTGTGTGGATTTATATGTGTGCGTGTACTAAAACTATTAAAATATATATAGTGTTCTCTGAAATGAATATTTATTGAATATTATGTATATGAAGCTTTTGTTTACACTTAATAAACACATATGTACTTATTTCAGGATTAATAAAACTAATTTTTAAAAATGTTCTAAAATCATTTTGATTAACCCTCTTAGCGGTCTGCACTTAAAGTCTTGCCATTCTGGAGATGCTTCAAAAATGAATAGCAGATATTTTTTTGCTTTCAGGTGGGGTTCTCAAAAGTGGTTGAGCCGTATTTTTAAGAATGCAGCTCGGCCGCTTTTGGGAATCTTGCTTGAAGGCAGAAAAAGCATATCTGGAATGGCGAAATTTTACGTGCAGACCGTTTGGAGGGTTAAATGAACTATAGCTCGCAGATTGGCGATTTTTTGGTAACTTTTAAAATAGGCTCTTCTCTATCTAAAGTATTACATGGCCACAGTAGCCTAGAGGTCATGAGTACAGGTCCTAGTGAAGACCTGTCATGAAGAAGGGCTTATGCACGTAAAGTCGGTCACGGCTGAAATTCCTCCAGTTAGTGTGATGTAGAAGTTTGGAGAGGAGGCTGGCAGCTCAAGTATCTGTCCTTGACATTTGACCATGGCTCAAAATTCAGAGGTACATCGCCTTCGTGTTGTGACTAAAGCCACCTGCCTGACCGAAATTCATCGCTGCTAAGGGCTAGATTCTTACGCTTGTCGTTAGCTTTGAACACCTTGCAGGTGACAGTATGATTTTTTCTCCGTTCCACCCCAATTTAGAGGGAGAAAACCTTGGGAGGGCCAGGGGCCTCCCATCTCTTTTCCCCTTCCACCAGCCTCACGAGAGGACTTGTGGCTCGACGGCCATTTAGAGTACCCCCGGTTCGCGACACCTTCGTGTTGTTTAATAATGAGACGTTAATAAGCACTCACTCTTTTAAGGATTACTCAAAAACAGTAAAATCCGGTGAGTAAAGTGTAGTTTTCACACACAAAATAAAACCGAAATTTTCGAGAGCGTGTCATAAGGTAGGTATAAAAATGATAGCTTTAAAAATAAATAAAGAGATGCGCATAACATAATTAGACTTCTACATATATTGAAATACGGTTTATTTAAAATATATGGCGTACCTTATGAATTTAAAGAGTTGTAATTCTAGAAATGTACTATGTTTTTAAAAGTCTGGAATAATATCTCAAATAAATTACTTCAAAATATAAGACCATTGCATACGCTTATTTCACGTTTCTTCGTAAAAAAGAGTGTTCGCGTTATATGGCAAATATACCTAAAAATTAAAAAGTGCAGCCTGAAAGTATAGGTGCGCGTTATATGCCATCGATTGCCAAAAATTCTAACATTAAATTTAGCCTACTTATATTTTACCATAATCGATATTTTTAATATTATCAAAGGGCAATAAAATATTTAAAGCTTTAAGTACTAGTTTTTCTTTTTATAAGAGAGAGCCTTTTTCGTATGGTTAAATTATCTTAAGAATCTCCTTTAATAAACAGAATATAATTGTAAGCATTTGATTAACAATGTTTATAAGATGAAATTTTCTGAAACAAAGTAAATTACATTGCATTTTATAATCTTAAGCTCAAAATAAAAGCATTTTATAATTTAAATCCAATATAAAAATATTTCATGTTTTATCATAGAGCTCCTGAATGTAAGGCTCCAGAACATTTTTTTTTCCACTGAATTATACTCTCTTCTTTGTAATTAAAGAAAGTTGTGTGTTTTTTTCTTAGTTTCAGCACATACATAAAATCTTTTTTAAGAAAAATTTATTACTTTACTTTTGTTGCATCGAGCTGACTTTACTGATTTTGAGCAAAATAATCTAATTTTAATAAAAATGGAGCAAAGTATGTTTATTACAACTTAAAAAGAAAAAAAAGAAAGATTTTCTGGATGAATTTCTTTTCCATTGATTAAATTTATAAACATAGGAAAAATTTTACGAAACTTAAATGTTTTTAATTTTAAAGGAATATAAATCTGAATATTGCAAATATTATTCACAAAGAGGCTAATATACTTCTTTCACCCACAGAAAAAACGTACTTTAACTATGTTAAAAACATAAAAATACGATACAAAAATTTATTGTTTAAAGTATAGGGAGGGTGATCAAGAAAGAATTTATTGTACATGTGAGGGAATCGTCCCTCTCTATTGCCTGCCTAAAGATGTGGGAGGAAGGGAAGAAACACTAGCCATAAAATCAGAAACAATCTATATATTGATCTCACAAAATAGTAACACTGATTCAATTAATTTCAACAAGAAGAGAATGTCTCAATGTAAGCAATATACGTGGAGCAAAAACGAGATGCACGAATTATAGGAAGACTACAAATATCGACCTCTTTATTTTAGGATCAATTATATATTATCCCAATTAACTTAACGTTAATTTAACTTGTGTCCAATCGTCACTTTAATTATTTCGTCTATTTAATATTTGAAATATTCTATAAATTTGAATGATACCTGACCAGCATCAATCTCACCGGACTACTGGCTTTCTCCCTCTCCTTCTCCTTGTTACTAGCTAGAAAACCTTGACTATATATAGTAGACTTAATTTGAATGTCAAAGTTTCTACTTCAAAAGGGTTGGTTGTGAGTAATCGGAAATGATAGCCCAAAGATGATAGCAAATGATAGCCCAAAATGCATCACAATTCCTAATCCCCTATTTGGTAATTTACCACGTAGCCTTTCCATAAAATTATAAAAGTGTGCCAAAACAGTCGAAGCTCCTTCGTTTACAATGTCTTTTCTTCTATAATTTCAGAATAACCTTTTTTTACTATATTTTTTAAGAATGTTAAAACAAAAACTAATATCCCATTTCCTTTTTTGAAATGTTTGAAAAGAAACTTTGGAAATCATATTAGTACTACAATGTGGGAATTTCAATATACTTATAGACTTTCATAAACATGTCTGCATGCAATACATGAATTTTTATGAATAAATTGGTTTTAAAATTTATATTACGCAAAAGTGCTTTTAAGCAAACTGTTATATTAATGTGAAATAAGAAAAAACAGATGGATAGCTTAAACGTAATATCTTCTTACATTCCAGAAATGTCTGGCTTACTTATGCGCTTATGGATAATATATTAATATACAATGCATTAACATTTTCACATTAATAAAAACATATAGAGAAAAGTTAAGAACTTTCCTCAGACACTGTGCATAGCAAAAAACATTAAGATTTATAATACTCTAATAGTAAAAGTTATATTTTATTCATGATACCTTAGAATAGCTTAATAGAAATGTATAAAAAAAACAGATATTAACTATTACAATATTAGCATTTTTCTTTCTTTCTTTTTCTATTCTTATGAATAAAACACATAACTGAAAAGCCAGTTAAATAAGTGTATAGAAATTATAATCTGTAACATAATGCCTATTTTAATTTGTCTAATATTTCAGTTCAATAGTGAAGAATTAGAAAGACAAATAAAATCATTAGGGCAAGCCGAAATAAATAAACTAAAAATATTGTAGTTTTTTTGTAAATATTTAACTTAAATTAGTAAAAATTTTGAAAGATTATATTTTGAATCGACATACAAAAAATATCTTGTTTTTATGCAGCTGTGTTCTACACGTATCACGTTTCAATCAGTATATAATAATCAATATATAAAACATTATATGAAGCAAAATCTTACATATTTTTACCTTCCAAAAGTCTTATAATACTAAAAGATCAGTTGTTCAATATTTTTTTTTTTTTCGTAAAATAATGATTTTTAGTACATGAGATAATAAAATTTATTACAGCTGTGAGAACCATTGCACTATGTAGTTTAAATGATTTCACGAGTAATTTTCAAAAGAAACTGGTCCATTTTTAAGAAAATAATTTACAGCATAATATTTTTTCTATCTTTTATCTCAACATTCTATGTTTTTCTAGTAATAATATAAAATTATTTAAATTCCTATTCTTCACACGATCTAGAACGTTTTATATGATTACTTTACGCATTTGGCATTTGACTTTAAAATAACATTAACAACCATTAGAAGTTTAACGCAACAAATCAAAATAAAATTTCCTCTTTTTAATTCATGTATAAAAGCTTTTAAATTTAACAAGCAAATTAAATGATACACTTCCCTTTTAAATAGTGAAAAGTAGATTTCAACCACAAAAACTATCTTATCGATTGCTTCTTAGACGAAATTGAAATAATGACGAAAAATAAATTTGTCCTATATCCCTCCTATTTAAGTGTATATAATCATGCCTTTCCCCCCAATATGGATAACAACAGATCCAAATTAAAAAGTATATGCATGTAAATAATGAATTTCATTTCACTGTGTAAAAATCACATTTAGTACTCTAGAGTGCCGTACAAAACTACAAATTTACGGTGTATACTAGTGATTCTCAAACACTGTACCACGACACTTCAGTGTGCCACCAATTTTTTTAAAAAAATTCTTAATTATACTCTGATTTAACATTATTTCCCAAATTAAGGTATAAAAAGATTTTATTGGGCTCATAATCCATTTGTGATGTGACGGATATATCTGTACATGAGTTAACTTTAAATGAAGAGGAAAAACTCATTTCACTCTGTGTAATATAATCGAGATTTAATTTTAAAACGTTCGGAGTAGTCATTCAGTTCACTTTGGATTACAATTAGAGGCGAATATCTCAAAATAGCCAAAAAAAGCTTTAAAATATTGTTACAGTTTTCTACATCTTATTTGTGTGAATTTGGATTTTCATCTTTAGCAAATATAAAATAGAGAAAAAGATTGAGACTTTTAAATGTAAATGACGAAATGAGATTGGCATTATCATTTTTACTACCAAGTATAAAAGAAATTTTCAAAACTCATCATGATAAATTTCTCATTAAATTCTCTCTCTCTCTCTCATTCCAATAATTAATTTATAATTAATTACTTAATAAACATTTTGTTGTCTTTTTGTACATAGTATTTTACTTAAAATTGAAAATTATTATCATAAAATATTTTACATAGTGTATTACACAGATAAGTAAAATTTTTTTTAACTTATTTTATTGTCTGTGTGCTGTCAAATTTTGAAATTGTTAAAAGTGCATCGCATTAGAAAAAAGGTTCAGAATCACTGACCTAGGTATTTCTGTAACTAAAAATAAAAGTGACGTCCACAGCAAAGTATTATACATTTTTGAATCAGGATTGTCAAATTCAATTCCTGAACATCTTAAAAAAATAATTTTATTTCAAATCATATTTTAGCGTATTTTGAAAGCAATAGCATATTTTTATTTTTGCTTACTTCAAAATAACTTTAAAGTTTATATTTCTTTACTGCTCTGTTCAACCTTGTTACATATCCTTTGCGGAAGACCCAAATTGATAGATTTCGCAAATGCAAAATCTAAAAAAAAAAAAAAAAATAAAAAAAAATACTACTCTAATATTTTTTTTTTATAAATAAAAACTTAATCTCTTTTTCTCTAGAATAGTAAAAGAGTGCATTTTTTTTTCTCAAGCATTCTATCTCTAAGTATGAAACTGTTTTATCAATGTCTTTGAAGACTGATGATACTATAAAAAAAAGTTACAGAAAATAAGAGAAACTTCCAATCATCCTCTAAAAACTAAAACAATTGGAATTCTAGTATTTAAATTAGTTTCCTCTTTTTTTTTCTTTTGTCTATCTGTTCGTTTGTCTATCTGGTGTCTCTTTTCGAAAGAATAAGTTTTGGTTGGCAACGGTAAAAGGAAGCTATGTGTAAGACTAGCCTGCCTTTGTTTTGTGAGGCGTAAAATTGCCATTTGGAAGCTGCCTGAGGCATCTTCTTAGACTTATTCTATCTTTTCATTGTCCTGAAGCAACCTAAAATCGAATCATGTACTACTCGATATCGGAATTCCCGATTGGTTGTGTCCCCCAAGACCTGTGACGTCACGTTGCATGACGTCACACGATTGACGTTCTAACGATGACATGGTTGAAGAAAAGAATTCAATCATTGCTTTCTCTCTCTACATCATAGATGATATTGGAAACTTTTTACTGGAAAAATCGAAAAATTATAAAACTATGTGAAATTCTAGAGATTTTGTTACTTACGACTATTTTGTATTCTCATTTAAAAGATTTTTAAATTGACGATTGGAAGTATATTTTATTCTTTAAAAAAATATGTATTGGAAATTCCGATTTCTAAAATTTCTCCTATTTACGGCCTTTATAACCATAGGAAACATAAAACATTTCAGAAATTTTAATGTCGTGGACTACAGATAAACATAGTTTTTCAAATTTCTTTTTTATATAAAAATAGAACAGAATACATTTGGAAGTATTTTTATGCCTTAAAAATAACAATAGAT
The DNA here is from genome assembly GCA_019973955.1 of Trichonephila inaurata madagascariensis. Lineage (NCBI taxonomy): Eukaryota > Metazoa > Arthropoda > Arachnida > Araneae > Nephilidae > Trichonephila > Trichonephila inaurata. The sequence goes on from BMAV01028225.1 coordinate 606,073, forward strand.
AAGCGAAATCTTTAAGAATATTAGGATTTGTAGAATCTCAAATTAAGGGCAAATACAAATTTTTCTTATTAAAATACTCTGTAGTTTTACTAACTAATGAGATATTTCTGTTTTATTTTATGATTTCCATAATTCAGTTAAATATTATATTTCATGTGAAAATATAATATCTTATTGAGAATAATTTTTCCTAAAATAATTTAAATTAACAGAGAAATCTAAATCTACCAATCATGAACGGTATTAAGTTTCTACGTATAGGTTACTCGGCAAAACTTATTCGAAATGCTGAAACTTTTTTTTTTTAATTTGAGAACAATTTTCATTTCAAATATTAAATTTCATGTGAGTTTTCGAGTCCAATTATTTCTTGGATGAAAATTCCAAATGCATAAAAATAATAAGTATATGATAAAGGACAATGAACTAAATATAAATACCATAGCTACATACTAATATTACATTTCGAAGCAATCTTCATTGTATTTTTGTGAAAACTTGCATGACATTAAAGAAGTCTTATTTGATAAGTTTTATATATCTTGTCTCAGTTAGTATTTTTCTTTACCGTTCTGAATTATTAATGGGAATAACATTATGAATTATTATGTTCGTTCATAGTAGTCTTCGTTTCTTCAAATACTAATAAATATGCATTAAAATAAATATATGTACTCTTCTTTTCAAAAAACAATTTCTTTCTAAAAATTCTAGAATCGTCTAGAAGTTTAAAATTTATGCATTTTTTTTACTTATTCGTGTTTCAAATTATGGAAATATTTTACTTCTTTTTCACTAAATTGTATATTATGTAAAGTGTATTATCGGTTGCTATATATATGTAATAAAAGAATTCAGTTTAATTTTATACATAATGTGTTAATTATATGTTTTAATAAATTTTGTTAATAAATACATTCTTATTAAATTAAGTGTTTTCTTTTCACGCGTACAATGAAATTTCTGCAGTTTGTTATACTTATCAATTACCGGTTCATTCAAAAATGGTGTGACCAATTTCTGTGCATCATAATTTTTTTTCGAGAATACCAATATGTTCTTTATATATACGTCTTTTAACATCTATTTCCCTTCTCATTACTTGTCTCAGAGTATCTGAATTCTAATTTAATGTAACTCTTACAGATTTACATATTTTTTTATAAAATTACAATGCTTCAAATAAAAATCGGTGCTTACTAAAGGTTTACTATCCCTGTACCCGTTACTTCGACATTTCTTTCCAAACACAAATAAAAGCATAAAACAATTATCTCGTACTTAAATATTGACCATCGTATCCCGAATTGTATTTTCATACTTTTTTTTATTTTTCGTGGATTCATAGTGACAGTTTAAGGTATCCGACTACGTTCGGAACCGTGATTTTGCAAAAGCGTGTAAATGGATAATATTTATGATATTTAGCATAACTTAGATTAGACAATGTATATAAAGTGGGTTAAGAATAGTATTACAAAAAAAAAATTATTTCAGTACAATATTTTGACAAAAAATTAACTTAGAATAACCTTTTTTCCAAATGTTCTCCTTTTGTAAAAAATGCTTCTAATGTATTAATATTTTGCCTGTATATAGCTCCGATCTCTGTACAGAGGCTCAACTAGAATTTTTGAAACGTATAACTTGGAAGTCGGTTTATCCATGTTTTACGACAACAGAAGGGAGAAAGTTTAAGAAAATACGCCGATAATTATTTCAAATGGCTGTAACTCTGAAAATAATGTGAACTTTTCAAAACTCATAGTTGCGCCTCTGAACAGAGGTCTGAGCTATATATAGGCAAAATATTATTATAATAGAAGCATTTTTCACAAAAGGAGAACATTTTGAAAAAAGGTTATTCTAAGTTAATTTTTTGCCAAAATATTGTATTTAAATAAATTTTTTTTGTCATTATGTCCTTAGAACAATTTTATACATGTATTCTAATCTAAGTGACACTAAATATCATGAAAATTATACATTGATGCGCTTTTTTAAAATCATGGTTCCGAACGTAGTTGGATACCTTAAGATTTTTCAATTTATAGTATGATTCTCTACGAGTGCGACAAATTCGCAGGAGGAGGAGTGGGCAAAAATTCAGAATGACGATTCGGTTACGCATAGCATTTCAGGGTCAGAAATGCCTTCTTGTGTTTTTGACTGCACAAAGATCTTGCTATAAATCAGCAGTTGAAAATTAGTCACACTTAGGCGGTAAGATAAACGAATACTCAAATGTTGAATTTTACGACATGCAGCTCTCATACGGAGCTATTAACTATTTCCAGCGTGCCGCTAGAGCACTTGTATCAGAAACATTTCCTGAACAGGTGTGTTCCTCGTTCAACATCTGCACAGGTTAATTGATAATGGTCGTTTCGAGAGAGCTAATAAACCAAGAACAATTGATGCCGAATAGGGGAAAAAATGTTCAATGTCTTGGAGAAAGCAATCCAACTAAGATCAACCCAGTGATAGCCTAACAATTGGGTATTTTCCAGGCCACTATGTGGAGGATAATGTCAGTAAATAAAGTAAGTCCACATCATTTACATCGCAACCAAGCATAAATGCTGATTATTATAAAAGCAGGAGGAATTTTACTGCTCGGTTTCTTCAACAGCCCCCCCCCCCCCCGTATTTGTTGGGTTCATTTTTTTCAAGGACGTAGCACCGTTTGCAAGAAACGTCAATTCTCATAACGCCTATTTATAACCTTTAAATAAATTACATGGTACGCATGATAGACAGAGCCATTTCTCTGATAACATTTGAACCGGGATTATCTGAGACTTACCTCTTTACCTTATTCCTTACGATATAGAATGATTGATCTTCCTGCAGCATGCCTTGCTGGAACTTATCGAAGAATTCCATGCCTTTCGGTTATTACGCTTCTCAGTGAGGTTTCGGTATAATGCTCCTTATTACATTCATGAAGTCTAAAACTTAAATATTGAATGATCCGATGAAGTCCAAATGCAAGGCTTTTCGGTTCATTGGCCTGCAACAGACAGGATTTTATGATGCACGGACTTCCACTGGAATCATAT